>MNCI01028020.1:5252-38078 GCA_015680685.1 Gnetum montanum | reverse complement strand
GAAGGTTAAGGTTGGAACTGATCTAGGAGATGGCATTTGGTCTAAACTTATCGAGGACGAGATCATGCAACGTTTGTGGGTTGGCTTGGAATAGGTTCCTTTCGTGGCTAACGCGGGACCATCACAGGTAAGTTGTAGGATTATTGCATTCTTGTTATGCGTAGTCTCAACGGCAATGTTAACATCTGCGTCATGTCAAACTGTAGGATCAGAATGAGGAGGATCCTCATGAGAATGAGCATAATGGAGATGATGATCCTCGTGAAGAGGGTCTTCATGAGGAGGAGCGTAATGAAGATGATGGTCCTCGTGAAGGGGGTCTTCATGAGGAGGAGTGTAATAAAGATTACGGTCCTCGTGAAGAGGATCTTCACGAGGAGGAGTGTAATGAAGATGATGGTCCTCGCGGCGAGAAATCCCATGAGGAAGAGCCTTGTAGAGAGGACTACCCTCACCAAGAGACCCCACAAGAAGAGGGTCCTTACGAGGATGATTTTCTTGAGGCAGAGGTGGAGTTGGATGACACAGGTGGAAGTGTTAGTAAAGGTGATGTGTGACGTGGCCATATTGGTCAACATTTTATTATATTGGAATGACGTAAAAGACAAATTTTTTTTTTTGGCCTATGTAGGCTGGAGTAAATATCTTATCTTTCATGAAGCGGAACATGTAGCAGGCCGTAAATAGTTTAATGCCATTTCATGCCGTAAATAGTTTAAGGCCATTTCGGGCTATCATCATCTTAAGCGTAAAAGGGTAAATTACATTTGCCAGTTTTAGGCCATGGCGGGCTGTCACTAGTTTAAGGCCATTTCGGGCCATTGTCATCTTATGCGTAAAAGGATAAATTACATTTGCCAGTTTTAGGCCATGGTGGGCCATCACTAGTTTAAGGTCATTTCGGGCCATCATCATCTTATGCATAAAAGGATAGATTACATTTTCCAGTTTTAGGCCATGGTGGGCCATCACTAGTTTAAGGCCATTTCGGGCCATCATCATCTTATGCGTAAAAGGATAAATTACATTTGCCAGTTTTAGGCCATGGTGGGCCGTCACTAGTTTAAGGCCATTTCGAGCCATCGTCATCTTATGCGTAAAAGGATAATGTGACACAAGGAAGTGCGTAAATCACGTAATAGTAAACAACATGGACTAATAATACATGTTACGCTAATATGTTCATTTGCTAGCTTTGTAATTGTTTCTTGATCATTTTTAGGTTTGGTAGCACGTATAGGTGAGGAGGCTTATTATAGCATTCCTCTACGCTATCATATTCTCCCTGGAAGGGTAGTTTAGCCCAAGTTGAGCTTTCATTGGCCACTATGTCAGCCTGTTCAACTGTTGGGACAGGGGTTTGATCTTCGGGGAGTTCGACCTCTGACCCTTGCTCCATTTCTACATTGTTAACTACTTGAGCAGTCATATTATCACCATGGATGATCACTTCCCCTCCTGCATAGGGCAAGTGGATCTCCTGATGAATGGATGATGAGACTACCCTTCATTGAGCTAACCAAGACCTCCCTAAGATTAGATTGAAGCCAGGCATCTCCTTGACAATGATGAACACTGCATTTGTGGGGAGTTGATCCCCTACTACGAAGTTGATGTGCACCGTTCCCTTAACTTGCACTCTTGCCCCGTTAAATGATTTCAGACATGTCATTGTCATGGGATTGATCTAGTCGAGCAAACCCAATCTGTCCACTATAGGGAATGGGATGACATTGCCAGCGGCCCCGTCATCCATGTGTACTCTCCAGATTCTCTACTAGCCAGCCCGAATAGTGATGAACATGGACACTGTTGTCACCTGACCCTTTTCTAGGTTATCCTTAATGGACTCATCATGAAATGTTAATTGGGGAGATTGTAGTTTTTCAGCAATGTGATGAAGCATGACCGAATGGATTACTTCTTCATCTGCTGGCAAGTTTTCGTCCACCAGTATGGACATTAGCATGTGAACCATAGCTTCGCGATGTTTTTGGGATGTCATCAACAAGTCATACAGGCTCAGTGTTATATTTTTCTATTTGAGAGCCTGCTTAACTTGCATAAAAGCATCAAGGAGATCATGCCCATGATCTAGTTGTTTGTTACCCTTCTCTTCTTCCATTCGTCCTAGAAGACAGATTTCTCGAGGTGGAGCAGCTTCTGGTTTAGGGTTGTATTTTCTTGGGCAAGGAGAAAGTGGCTGCATTTGCATAACTTTGTCTTTTTTAGAAAAAGGTGGGGCCAAGGGCACCGAGGCGAGGTGTGTAGGCCTGGGAGACCCAGCATAAGTTGGTCCTTGGCTGTGTTACCCGTCATATGCCCTTCTCCTTTCCTATTAGGTTGTTATTGGGGCATTGACTTAGAGATTTGCTCCTGCATAGCAGGAGCAATTGACGGCTTTGGCATCCTGATGACAAAGGGTGCCCTAGGTGTGGGTGTAGGCTGGGCTGCGGCTTTACTAGTAGTGAGCTGCAGAACGAAGGTAGGAGATGGGACTCGGAGGATGAAAGGTTCTCACTGAGCCACACCCATCGATGTTGATGGGTTTGTCATCTAAGGCGGGTGAGGAGGCACATGCAACACAAAGGGTTGCTTTGGCTGTGCCTGGTCATCGCCCTTCGTACCCACTACGTTGATAGTGTACCCTAAGCTATTTGTGTTTAATGAGTCTTGGTACACATGCATGGGTTGGTTTTCCAGACGAACCGGGTTAATGCTGTCTAAGATCAGGTCACCTTGATCGATCATATGTTGAATGTCATCTTTCAACACCTAGCAGTAATCTGTGTCATGACCACACAATTGGTGGTAGTCGCAAAACTAGTCCAGCCTAAAGTTCTTGGGGACTGGCAGTTCATTACGTTGGGCCAAGGAGGGGTTCTTGAGCAGCTCACAATGGCACCTATGGCATTTCAGAGCTGAAACACCACAAAAATTTGGACCCAGCACTATCAGAAAGGAATCAAGCTAAAATCGTGATGCTCTCCACCATGACTAAAGCTTGACAGCCTCACAGGCAACTTCAAACGGAGTCGAACTGAGCAAGAAATGGTTCCCTAGGATCCATAAAAGACTACGGCAACATCTGGTATCAAACCTGGTAAATTTTGAGCTCAAAATACTTGGTTTTCACTTAGTATGTAGCATGTACGCCCAGCGTGCATGCCCAATGTGTGACTTCAAAGACTACCTGAAATAGGCACTTCAGAGCAAGATTTTTATAAGCCATCAACTCTCAGAGATAGGGAAATTGTTAGGCATCATCATGGGCTCAAGAAAATCAGGTTTTGACCTCAAAATCATGCACTTTGGGGTTCACACACTAAGCATGTACATCCTACACGCCCAGCATATATGCCCAGCGTGTGACTTCAAAGACTACCCAAAATAGGCACTTCAGAGCAAGATTTTCACAGGGCATTGACACTCAGAGATAGGGAAATTGTTAGGTGTCATTATGGGGTCAAGAAAATCGAGTGTTGACCTCAAAATCATGCACTTTTGGGTTCACACGTTGAGCATGTACATCCTACACGCCCAGCATGTATGCCCAGCGTGTATGCCCAACGTGCAGCCCAACGTACACTAGTCGAAGCCTTCCAAAACCATGTCAGATCAAGTTCAAATGAGCTGAACATCCACAGCCAGCATTCTCGTGACATCTGAGCTCAAATTCGAGGGTCGAATTGGATACATCTTGTTGTAACAGTACTTTGTAAAAATGAAATCTTTTGTTTTAGTCAAGTCTATACACGAAGTTTACATGCCCAGCATGTACACGCTGGCATGCAGCAGCACACGTTGGCATGCAACACGCTACATAGTTGTAATTTTCTATGCACTCAGGCAACGCAGCCACATGTCATCAGACCTGAAATCCTCTCACCCATGGCCACTCATACCCTTCCAAATCTGAATTCAATGCTCAAAAACCTCATAAAACCCCAATTTTTCACTAGATCGAAGTTGGAAATTTGAAAAAACTACAAACAAAAAAACCTGAAGACACTTAACAAATCAGAGCAAGAAACCGATACGCTGGACTTCTACCCTGTACGCTAAGCATACAGCCTTCACGCTATGCTTGTAGTTTAAACCAGTACATCATCATCTCCCAGCATCCATCGGGGCTATTCATCTGCCTTGTGTCAGATTCGCAACTGCGTTTAGACTGGTGCATTGTAATATCATTTTACAAAAAATTTGTTTCATTTCTGATTAAGATTTGTTATAGTTTTCATCCATTTTTGTTTGCCTCTGTATTTTTTTTCTTTGCACATTCATGTTCTGGTCAATGTTTATCATGTTGTTTAGGTATAACCCAGTGTATTGCACATTGCTATATGTTGGGGAAATTCTTGTTTGATCCGCGTGGGGACCACCCAAGGTACTCTACCTTCGTTCATTCCAGCTCACCCTCAAGCAAAGGTAGGATCTTTTATGCTCATCTGTAAATCATGTGGTGCTCGTCCCATTCCAGCCTTGCACTAACGACTTCAAACAGTATAGAAAATGGCACTAGAAGGAGGGCCTCTCTTTTCTTAGATCTACTCCGACCCGGCATAGATCTCTTCAGATCTGCTAGTCCATCTCATAGATCTGCTTCCTGCAACCCTAGATCTACAGATGATTTTCCTAGATCTGCACTTAGTCAGCATAGATCTGACTTCGAATCTTTCAGATCTGCGCCCTGTTCAGCCACATCTGTTGCACACCCAGCATGTATATGCTGCACGCCAGGCCTGCACGCTTAGATCTGCACACTGAGGCCTGCACACTGAGATTTTCACGCTGAGGCTTGCACGCTAAGATCTACACACTAAAGCCTGTACGCTGATATCTACATGTTGAGATCTGCACACTGAAGCTTGCATGCTGAGGCCTACACGCTGAGATCTGCACGCTGAGGCCTGCACACTGAGATCTGCATGCTAAGGCCTACATGCTAAGATCTGCACACTGAGGCCTACATGCTGAGATCTGCACGCTGTCAGGCTAGTCTGTATGTTGTGACTCTTTGGTATATGTTGCCAACACTTAGAATTTTTTTCATTCATTGTCCAACACTTAACCAAATTTTCACTCGTTTACGCTATCACATTCAAACATTTAAAACATTTGACAATGGACCTTGCCCAAGCATGCATCACCATAGAGTCATCTCAAAACTCTAACGCACGCACCTTCGTAATCCTCACACAAGAACAATACAACTTTATCTGTGTGAAGATTCAGGCCAACCTTCCTCTTGACACCACAGAACAGGAGGCAAAACAAAAGTTCGAGCGCATATACATGGGAGGTCATGAATTTGTCCCCTCTGTATATAACATCATCCCCCTTTCTGAGCCTCACCATCAACTCATCTCTCAACTCCTTCTAGCAAGGGGCCAAAACACACAGTGACTCACTGAGAAGCCCCAAAACCAACATGATGTAGATGACTTCGAGGCATAATCTGAACCTGAGGATTCATACCATACCCTCAGTCCCCATGCCTACATGAATCCATTATTCCACCCTCGCATGGGACAGACAACCACTCACCAAGTGTCAATGAGCACACAAGCACCAGTATCCCAACAGAGATTACCCACGCCCATCTCCACCCAGTACATACCGCATGTGCAAACGCATGAGGCCACTTTCATTACATCGACCATGCACATCCAGGGTGTCACTTCACAGTTTGTGGCTAGGCAAGGAACCATACCTCTTGTTCAACAACCCACTCACTTCAACATGCCACACCCCACAACCACAACTCTGAACGTTGCTCCACAACAACAAATGACAACCCAACAATCTCCCCAACCAACTAATCTGCCTACCACTCAAGAGTGGGCAGAAGTAAAAGAAATGATGCAAGCATTAGCTGATGAGGCAAACACCTCAAAACTGCCAACACTGAATAAGTTAAAGTACTGGAATCACACTTCCACAGCTGACCAAATACAATGGGAAGGGAGATCCAAACGCTCACTTACTCATGTTTCAATTAGAAACTCAGTTGCTTCAAGCTTGGCCCCACGCAATCTTGCGTGTGTTTGCTATGTCCTTAACGAGCGTAGCCTTAGACTAGTATAGAGCCTTGCCATGTAACTCCATATCCTCTCTTGAGGATCTATTACACCAATTCGTTACCAGGTTTAAGTACAACCTGAAGCCTGAAGCCACACTAGACACGCTAATACAGGTGAAACAAGCACCACTAGAGCTTGTGTAGAAGTTCATCCAATGATGGAGTGCAGCCCTTAATGAACTTCATGAGCCCATCCCTGAAATGTATTTGCTTACGATTCTGAAGGGAGCCATGAATGACTTCGTTAAGTCAAAACTATACTACCTAAGCACTCAAATGTTGAGCCAAGCCTTCATGCAAATCAAGAACATTGAACAAGCTGCACAAGCCAGAAATGAGCCCACCTATGTGGCTTACAAGAACCAACACGTTGCCAAACAAAAGACAACAACGAAAACTCTGGCCGCAGGCACAAAAACAACAAACACCAATACCAACCAGTCTGCAACAACAAGGGCCACCCCAAGGCCCAACTTTTAGTGCAAGGATCACTATAAGTACATGTCGCTACCCACGTGACCTTCTAAACTACTAGAGAAACTCCTTAAAATTAGGCAAATCCAATACAAACAAGTAGCAGAGAATGCTCACCATCGACATGACAAGTACTACGAGCTACTAAGGAATCCCACCTTAGCAGCACCAAATGAGCCCCCAGTTCCATGACATTTCAAGTTAGACCAATTCTGTCACTACCACTAGATGTCCGGTCACAATACCGACAACTGTCGTGCCTTACTGGATGATCTTCAAACAATGATAGAACAGGGCCAACTCAACATCAACACCTTGAATCAACCTAGCACAGACGATGCCCCCTATGTCATAAACTCCATTGGAATAGATAGTAAGCCTAAACCTGTGCAGAAACCTTTTGTGATCCATGTGCCTCCCAGCAAGGCAATAATCCCCTCTGCCTCCACGAGCAAGAGGCCTCCCATCGTCATCAAGGTGCCACCTAGAGCATCGACAACACCTTTTGTGGTCAAAGTACCACCACCTCACACGTCCGCTAAGACATTAAACTGGCAAGATTCAATGAAATCCTGAGCACCGAAGACACCCTTCGTGGTCAAAGTACCACCACAGTCATTTGCTAAGATGTTAAACTAGCATGATGCACTGACCACAACTACAAAGAAACCTTTCATCATCAAGGTGCCATAACAAGCTAGTCAGACTCCTCCCAAACTACCATTTTTCTTAAAGGTTCCATCACACGATGGCCCCTCACCTACCTAGAGCCCAACCATAGGAAATGTCTCAACCTCTTCTCCCTCAAGAGTCAACCTTGCCAATGACACAGGTAAGTCTACCACATGGCAATAGAAGAGGACGAACGAACAACGAACAACATCAACAGCTGAAGCAAAGGCCACACCTAGTACACAACAACCGAACACTAAGGCCCTTGTCCCTAATCCCAAACAAACCAAGCCCAAGCCCTCGACCCATACAGAGGCAACCAACACAACGATAGCTAACACGGACTTTGTAGCTACACTAGCCCAGGTGAAACAAACGCTCAAAAAAAAGAACATAACCATGAGCTTGTACGACCTGGTCATGACATCATCGGCTCATCGTGAAGCCTTAGTGCAAACATTAGCATCCATTCCTGTTATAGAGGACATCCTTGCTAACATGGAATCCATCCATGCAATGATTTCACAACACACACCACAAGGATTGGGTTCAAACACCTTAGCCTTCTGTGACGATGTAGTTAAAGTCAACCCCGAATGAGGGGAGGTCACAATAGCTCCATTGTCAATTAGCATACGTGTTGGGCATTGTACCATTCGCAGAGTACACGTTGATGATGGCACAGCAATAAATGTAGTTCTATACTCCATCATTGACAAACTAAGCATGACAGACGAGATCATGCCAATAGAAACCATGTGTCTAAAATCCTTCAACGGATCATGTGTCACAATCAAGGGAAGGTTAACCTAGCCTTCATGGCAGGTGAACAATTCCCCACCAGTGAGGAATTCACTATCATAGAAGAGATTCCAAGTTTCGACATGATTCTTGGTAGACCTTGGCTAGCCCAACAATGAGCCGTTTTGTCACCGATACATCAAGAAATTCTCCTTCCATACGAAGGTGGACAAGTCATTATACATGGCGATAACACTCCCTTTCAAGCTAACCATAACATAGACATGTCACAGGTCTTGAAAGAAGAGCCTCTTGATGCAACACACACAGCAACAAACGCAACACCTAAAGCTAAAACGCCTGAATGAGTGATAAAAACCATAAGCCTCCCAGTAGAGCCTAAGCCTAAAACACTTCCAAAACCACATCCGGCTAGGAAAAAACTGCATGATCAAGGCTCCCTTACGGCCAAAAACACATCTTATCCCTGCCCACTCTTCACCTTTGTTCGTTGTGCATACATCACCTTCGTTTGCATGGTACTAGCTTACGTGTTTGCACGTGGCCCGAAAAGGCCTCAAACTAGCCTGTGGCCCGAAAAGGCCTTAAACTACCACCGTTTCACATTGTTTTCTATTTACTAGTGCATTTCAATTCATGGCTTCTGCAGTTGCTATTTAACATTGTTTTCTCTAGTTGCTTTTGTTTACAGGATCATACAAACGTACACGCATGCATCCAAACCGCCAATCCTGGCATCATGACTTAAAACTGATACCATGCATTCATCCTGGCATCATGATAGTAAAATGATACCATAGCACGTTCTAGAATCATGATGATAAACTGATACCACAACACATCCTAGAATCATGATGATAAACTGATACCATAGCACATCCTGGAATCATGATGATAAACTAATACCACAACACGTCCTAGAATCATGATGGTAAACTGATACCACAGAACATCCTGGAATCATGAAGATAAACTGATACCATAGCACGTCCTGGAATCATGACGATAAACTGATACCATAGCACGTCCTAGAATCATGACGGTAAACTGATACCATAGATACATCCTGGAATCACGACGGTAAACTGATACCACAGATCGTCCTGGCGTTATGACGATAAACTGGCACCACAACTATCACACCTAATCCACAGTCCTGGCATCATGATGGTAAACTGATACCATAGTATGTCCATAATGACAATAAACTAGAACCCATTCGACATGACGTTAAACTGTCACACTCATTTACCAGAGTCTGCTAAGACTATAAACTAGCTTGCCTCTTCCTAGTCCTCCACAACTATAAACTAACATCGCACCATTTGCTATGACGCTAAACTAGCAACATCTAATGGGTTATGATGTAAAACTAATCCACGACAGTCTGCTAAGACTATAAACTAGCAAGATCATATCTGGCACATTCATCTAATGCTGTAATTCATCAACGCCTGCTGCATCATTCATCACATCAGCTCTGACAACACTATTGATACTCGTTTTGTTTGCCTTAAGTTTCACATGGTGCCCCTATTTGCATCAATCACATTCATGTCTAAAGTGTTCGCTAACTCATTCACTTATGATTTTCTTATCTTCTTGGAGTTGTGTTTGCAGGATGACACCCAGTGATGCTCGTACATGGATACACTTCATCATGGTGACGCACGCAACCAGGTTAATCAATTTATTCAAAGGTACATTCCCAGTTCCCAATAAATTCTCCATTTCCCCAACAATCTTGTTCCCCTTCCTACCCAGTTACAGTTCCTAGATACACCTAGTACACCCCAAAACTTTGAGCATACGGTTTCACGTTGTGACACTCTCAAGCAGTTGCAACACACAACACGACACATGAGCATGAGTGTAAAATTGAAAGAACGCTCTTTCCTAAAAAATGAAAAAAGAACAAAAAAATGAAAAGGAACAAAAAAGAAAAAGAAAAAGAAAAGAAAAAAGAGCAAAGAGCAAAATGAACCGTAAGCCCTTGGTACTTCCCATACAAGCCCCAGGCGGGAAGGCAGTTGTCTTGGGAAGAACCGTTCGTGTCTCACACTATCATGTTTCATCTCACTGCATGGCTTTGGCTGTTGGACAATGGGTTCCCTTAGACAGTCCACAAGGGTTCTTTTTCTTCAAAGAACTCATCATCTCATTGCGTGACTTTGGTTGTGACAACAAGTTCTCTTAAACCTGATACGAGAGTCTTGTTCCTCCAAAGGATGCACACCTCATGCCTTGGTTCCAAGTCTACCAAATATTGGCCCTCGACAAGGAACAAAATGACTTTTTTGCACAAAGATGAACACTCCTTTCCCACACCAGCACAATCCCTTAATCAATTCCCAATCCCCTATACATCATCTCAAAAATTCATTTCCCAATCCCAAGTACTTCTGAACACAGTGCGAGGACATCTGGCCAAGTGTCAAAGGACAATGCCACTAAGTTACTTGTGGTGTTTTGTACCTCTTTGTCGATGTCTCTCGGGTTGATTCCTCCAAGCATCAACAAAGAGGGGTCAGTGAAACACCACAAAAATTTGGACCCAACACTGTCAGACAAGAATTGAGCTAAAATCGTGATGCGCACCACCATGACTACAGCTTGACGGCCTCAAGGACAGCTTCAAATAGACTTGAACTAAGCAAGAAATGGTTCCCTGGGACCCATAGAAGACTACGAAGACATTTGGCATCAAACCTGGCAAATTTTGAGCTCAAAATACTTGGTTTTCACTGAGTATACAGCGTGTACGCTCAGCGTGAATGCCTAGCATATATGCCTAGCGTGTGACTTCAAAGACTACCTGAAACATGAACTTCAGAGCAATATTTTCACAGGGCATCGACTCTTAGAGATAGGGAAATTGTTAGGCATCATTATGGCCTTAAGAAAATCGAGTGTTGACCTTGAAATCATGAACTTTGGGGTTCACACGCTGAGCATGTACATCCTGCATGCCCAGCGTGTAGCCCAGCATACACCAGTCGAAGCCTTCCAAAACCATGTTAGATCAAGTCCAACTGAGCTGAACATCCATAGGCAACATTCTCGTGACATCCGAGCTTAAATCCGAGGGCCGAATTGGATACTTCCTATTGTAATAGTAGTTTGTAAAAATGAATTCTTTTGTTTTAGTCAAGTCTGTACGCTGAGTTCACATGCCCAGCGTGTACACGCTGGCGTGCAGCAACACACGTTGGCATGCAACATGCTGCATAGTTGTAATTTTCTATGCACTTAGGCAACATAGCCACATGTCATCAGACCCGAAATCCTCTCACCCACAGCCACTCATACCCTTCTAGATCCAAATTCAGCACTCAAAAACCTCATAAAAACCCCAATTGTTCACTAGATCAAGGTTGGCAATTTGGAAAAACTAGAGACAAAAAAACCTGGAGACACTTAGCAAATCAAAGAAAGAAATTGATATGCTGGACTTCTACCCTGTACACTGAGCATATAGCATTCACACTGTGCCTGCAGTTTAAACCAGTACATCACCATCTCCCAGCATCCCCCGGGGCTGTTCGTCTACCTTATGTCAGATTCACAACTGTGTTTAGACCAGTGCATTGTAATCTCATTTTGCAATAAAGTTTTTTCATTTCTAATCAAGATTTGTTACAGTTTTCATCCATTTTTGTTTGCCTTTGTATTTGTTTTCTTTGCACGTTCATGTTCTGGTCAACATTTATCACGCTCTTTACGTATAACCTAGCATATTACACATTGCTATATGTTGGGGAAATCCTTGTCTAATCCACGTGTAGACCACCCAAGGTACTCTACCTTCGTTCGTTCTAGCTCACCCTCAAGGGAAGGTAGGGTCTTCTATGCTCGTCTGTAAATCACGCGGTGCTCGTCCCATTCCAGCCTTGCATGGACAATTTCAGACAGTACAAGAGCCTCCTTAGACACCATCTTGTGTCGAATGTGTCCATTTCCAATAATTACTTTAGAAGTTCTAAAGGCTTTACAGGTAGGGCCATGTAATTTGAGCGATCCTTACCCTCAAATTTAGGCCTCCACTGCAGAGGTGCTTCAGGGACGGAAGGAGTTTCTTGATTGGAATTGTTTGAGCTAGTTGTGGGCTCAGCAAGCTCTGCAAATGTTTTCTTGTTGTTGTTTTTCCTCTTGGCCCCCTCAGCAACCATTGCTACTATCGTTGTCGTAGCTTTTCCTTTGTCCTTACCCTTGCTGTGGGCATTTTTGTAGACCACATACGCTAGATCTTTGCTAGCCTCTGCCACGTCTTAGATGCTCTTAGTCTGAGCAAAGGCTTGGCTGAGGGAGCAGGGAGTGAGGTAGTATAACTTAGACTTGATAAATTCGTTAACTACCCCCTTGAAGATTGCCAACAGATGGGCCTCCACAATAAGTTCACAGATTTCATTCAAGGTGGCGCTCCACCACTGTATAAAATTTTGAACTGACTTGAGCGGGTCTTGCTTGACTTCCATGAGCTAGTCTAGCGTGACTTCTAGTTTCAGGTTGTACTTGAAATGAGTCACAAACTAAGTTAACAACTCCTCCAAAGTTGAAATGGAAGCACGTGGAAGGGCTCGATACTAGTCTAGAGCTTTACCCGTTAGGGACATAGTAAAGACACGGATGATAGTATGTGGCCATTGTTGCAATAACAATGACTTAGACCTAAAAGTAACTAAATGGGCATTGGGATCACCTTCCCCATTGTATTTCATAAAATGGAGGAGTGGCATCCCAAGAGGTAAATGTAACGACGAAAAACGTCGATCGCTGCAAATACCGAACGAAAATCCGTGTACATAGTTCTAACCCCGGATCTGTGCAAGGGCCGTGCTGGAGAAAGACAAATTCGAGGTGCCCTAAATGGTCTTGTCGATTAGACAGGGACTTATTTAATTAGTAAAAGATTTGGTAATAATTTTGATGGCAAAATGCAGATTCTCTATAAAGCGATGCAATGTTGTTACCTTGAAAGCAATTGAAGATAATGCAAATGATTTAGATAAGATTGCCAAACAATTTAGATAAGATTGCCAAATCTGTTTAACTACGGCGTAAGAGATTAGATTTGATAGATAATATGACCACAAGATCTTGGATTTAATTTATGAAAAAACAATATGTTTGATACAATGACTTCAGGCAAGCTTCGGTTTGGACGAAGCATATGCCAGTAACAAGAAAGTTACATAAAGATGAAACAAGCGAGGATCGATCTACCTTGATCTAGCCAATCTGGGCGCAAGGAAGTCAGACCCATGGGAGAATATCCAGTAGCCAATTGCTTTTGATCAAGAATTCTTGTTAATCACCTCTAGCGTTCTCACGATCGCTGATTCTCTTTTGCTCTTTTGCCAGTCTTGAAAGAAAAATTTTGCCAACCTTTGATCTTCGTCAACTGGAGCATTTATAAAGTTAGGGTTAGGAGAAAAATGTGGTTTAAATGACGCATGTCCTGCACTCATAAAATGTTGTTGACTCAATGTGTTATCGTTGAGGTTTACGATGCTATGCTACGTAGCGCGTCGTAAACTACCCTCGTGCAGGCTTGGGTAACACACTATCCTTTGATTATGCTGTAATATGCTAGAAATCGTATTGTAGTGTATGAACTACTGATGTGCTTGTCGTTACTTGAATTATGCTGCATTACACTAAATTATGCATCGTAGCATAGTTCAGCGTAAAATGACGAAACTGCAAAAGTTAAAGTGTTGTTGCCGTGCTTCCTCTATTTCTATCCTTTTTGGGGCTTTTACTATGCTGCACTGCATAAAGTAGCGTAATGGGCTCCTTAACCAGGAAAGAAAACTCGTTGAAACGCGCGTCATACTGTAGACTGTTGCTTAGGACTTGAGATTTTTTATCGGGCTGTCGAAGTCTTGCATGTTTGCCATCCTTGATGCTACGGTGGGCTATCTTTAATATTACGCTGCACAATGTGATGTTTCACTATGTAGCATAATACAACGTAATTTTCCAAAAGTTAAGATTTTTGAAACAAATAACTTGCGAAGTTGGAAGCTTGGTCGCCGTGCATCTGTCGCTTTACTCCGTCCTCTGGAATTTACTAGTGCTTGTGCTGCGCAGCATGATAGGATAGACCTTCGACTGAAAAGGAACTTGCTGCACCACACCTTGTTGCGGCCATTCATCTAAATCATCAGCCTTTAGCTGAACCGTCAAGGCCTTGAAATTTTCACGGTGTTTTAATGGCCCCTCTTTGTTGACATTTAGAGGACTTGCCCGAAAGACGTCGACAAAGAATACGAAACACCGGAAAGGCAAAAGCGTCAACAGTGTCTATCAGAGACTGCTCAAACATCATTCTGTCAAACTTAGAAGTTTGAGGATGAAGGGCTATAGGTTATGGAAAGGGTCTTGCAGGAGTTAGAAATGGTAGGTTCAGGGAAGACTCAAATACATGAACATAAAGCTTCTCCGAACAAGTTATTACATCCTTTCAATAATGTGTTTTCGAAAGGTTATGTCGTTATACTGCATATGGGGGGCTTGTGAGTTGTGTTATGCCCACATGGCCTGGATGAGTTGTTTTACATCCATTTTCCAAGTATTGTCCCCTTTTCTTTTCTTTTTGCAAAATGCAGATTGCATGCCACAAGGCAAGCTACGTTACGCCAGTTTATGGGCATGACAATGAAAAATGGAGTGACTTAATGCTCACTTTCTGTATAAGCAGAGAAGAAGGCAACACAATTGTAAGAATAAGGAAAGAATAAGGAAAGGGAAAAAACAAGGTAAGACATCAGATGGAGGGACAGGTAGGGTTTGCATTTCCAAGTGACTAGACTAGTCTGAGCTGTCACCTCAGAACACCATAACACCTCGCCTTCTAATGACAATATTCTCGATCAACGTCGTCGTAACAAGTAACTTGCAAAACACAACATAGAGCAGAAAGCCAAAAACAAACATCCTGATCACTAAGGAGGGAGGCCGTTGAAATAAGCGCCACCTAAAGTGAAAAGGCGAGCGAACACCGTGAAAGAGGGACCGCAGCAAGCAGCAAGGGTGCCAATGTTGATGCTGCGGTTCTTGAAGTTGTCGTCGACAGCCAGATTCATCTTGCTCGTAAAACCGTGCAAAGAACATGTCAGATGAATTTGCAAAGCCAGAATCTGGTGACGGGGATGGATGGAGGCCACTGAGACCATGGGTGACTACAGTTTCTTCAGGGCCCCAAGCGGTCAAATTGATCCCAGGAGTTATAAGTACGAAGTGGCTATTGTAGCAACATCTCCGAGGGGTCAGTAGTATGCCTTTCGACATGTCCGAGGAATCAGCAGAATGTTGGCGGGGTAACGGCGTTGTATTTGTCCCAACGCCTTACCTTCTCCATCTGGTAGGGGTGTAGTGCAAGAATGGTCACGCTCACTTGCTTTGTGGATGGCTTGTTGATAGATTCTAGTTTTAGATCCTGGTTGACCGTTGTTGCTAGTTTTAAGTCTCAGCAGATCGTGGTCCCGGTTTAACATCTGAGCAGACGGGAATCTGCTATTTTTACGTCGTAGCAGATGGTGGAAGGGCTAGTTTATGGTCCTAGCAGACCACGCTGTGGGTGTTAGTTTTATGTCATGACCTAAGGATAAGTATGTGCTGATTTAGCATCTCAGCAGGCGTGTGCTTACCTTTTCCAGTTTAGCGTCTTGGCAAACGCGTGCAAGAGCTGCCAATTTTACATCGTAGCGGATGTGTACAACGTTGCCATTTTTACGTCGTAGTGGATGTTGGTTACTTGATTTTGAGCTGGGTTGATGTTTAGATGTAATACTGCTTTACGTATAGATGATTCACCGGATTTGCTAGTTTGTTGCCGTCAATGTCCACTAACTTGAATGCTCCGTTGCCGTATGCACCGATGACTAGGAAAGGGCCTTCCCAGTTTGCAGAGAACTTGCCTACTGGTTCAGGAATGGCCTTGAGAACTAAATCTCCTTTCCCAATCAGTCATCGATGCAGATTGTGCCAATGCTTCTGTCTCTTTCTGTTGTGATATCTCTTGATGGTGTCGAGCGTCTGGATGCGTTTCTCCTCCACTAAGTCTAGATCCACGATTCTAGACTCGTTGTGCTGAGTCTCATTTATAACCGTAGATAAGACCATCCATAATGAGGGAACCTGTAATTCCAAGGGCAACACTATTTCTGATCCATAGACCAGGCTATAGGGCATCCTGTCTGTGGCTGTTCTACACGTCGTACGACACGCCCATAGCACATAGAGGATTTTTTCATACCACCGCTTCTTGTTACTATCGAGCATTTTCTTGAGTAAATTGATGATCACTTTTTTTGTTGCCTCTGCTTGACCATTTGCTTGTGGGTAATAAGGTGAAGAAAAAGATTGCCTAATACCAAGATTATTGCAAAAAGATTTGGTTTCTGTGCTATTAAATTGTGCTCCGTTGTCAGTCACAATAGTCGTAGGGAGTCCAAATCTAGTTACAATATTGTCTAAGATGAAATGAAAAACTTGTTGAGATGTAATCCATCATAGGGGGATAGCCTCAACCCACTTTGTAAAATACTCAATGATGGTGATAATGAAGCTATGACCTACGGAATATTTAGGCGAGACGGGGCCTATGATGTCTAGTCCCCATCGTTGGAATGGCCAAGTGATTTGAGTAGTGTGTAACTCAATTGGTGACACGTGTATTAGATTTGCGTAATGTTGGCATGTGTCACACGTCTTAACCTTGGTAAGGCAGTCTTTTTCCATGTACGGCCAATAATACCCTAAGCGTCTGATCTTGGTAGTCATTGCTTGCGGGGCTACGTGTCCTTCGAACAGCCCTTCATGGACTTCACTAACTATTCGCTGTGCTTGGTCACTGTTAACGCAAGTAAGCAATACCCCATCAAAGAAGCATCTACAGAGAGTACTGTCTCCAAGGATGACATATTGCCTGGCACGTTTGAGCACTACTTCTTTTTGCGCATGTGTTAGCCCGTGCGGTGGTTTGCCATGCAGAAGGTAAGTTTTAATGCTGTCATACCATTCTGATGTTCCTTCCACGTTTAATGAGGAGATTTATGCTGCTTGAATGACAAGCTCTATACATTCTACCATTAAAGCAGGCTAAGTGGCAAACAAACATGGTGGCACATTTGGTGCCAGTGTTGCCAGTGCATTGGCAACAACGTTTTTATCTCGCGGCACGTGTTGAGCATCGGTTGTCACAAATTACTTCAGGAGATCTTTAGCCATATCGCAGTAGGGTTGTAGGTGCACAGCCTTGCAAGCATAGACTCCTATGATTTGATTGATTATCAGCATCGAATCACCTCGAATTGTCAAGTGTCAAACATCAAGTTCTCTGGCCATCAACAATCCCCCTAAGGAGCCCCTCATACTTTGCCACGTTGTTCGTACAAGGGAAGGTTAGGCGGTAAGCCGATGGATGCACATCCTCAGGAGAAAGTGTAATAACGGCGATAGCACTACCGCCTCTAGTGGTTGAAGCTCCATCAAAATATAATGTTGTTTCAAGGCATGTTGATATAGGGCTTAAACTATGTACATGTTCATCTGGGAATTTTGGCTCTATTGTAGCTTGATTGTTAACCGGTGATGTTGCTAACTGGTCAGCTATGGCTTGACCTTTGGTGGATGACCGGCCAACATAATGTAGATCAAACTCAGCTATGATAGCTTTCCAATGAGTTATCCTACTACTTTCATACAAATTGTTGGAGATAACCCGCAGAACGTTACTTTTACAAATTATGTTGACCTAACTACGGGAAAGATAATGTCTACATTTTTTAAGTGTGAAAACTAATGTCAAGCAGTTACGCTCCACTTCGTTGTACCTTGTTTTGTACACAAATAGAGCATGAATGAGGTAATAGATAAGTGCTTCTGACCCATTGTTCCTTTTCTGGCAAAGTAACACAGCTATAGACACGTCTGAGTTAGCTAGATAAACGCAGAAATGCTGATTCCTTTGTGGTGGGAAAATCATTGGTAAATGTTACAGCTTTTCTTTTAAATTGTCAAATGCACGTTGGTAGTCATTGGTCTATTCATAATTGACACCCTTCTTTAGAAGATGTTGCATGGGGTGTAATTTATCTATTAACTTTTAAATGAACCGTCTAATGAACTGTAGCCTACCCTGTAACCCACGTAGTTCCTTGAGATTTGCTGGTGGCGTTAAATCGACGATGGCTTTAACCTTGTCGAGGTCGACTCGGATGCCAGTCTCTGATACCACAAACCCCAACATGTGTTCGATTTTGACTCCGAATATGCATTTCTTTGGGTTAAGCCATAAGTCATGTTGGAGACATCGTTTAACGACTAACTCTAGGTCTCGTGAATGATCTTCTGACTTTATAGATTTGACAACTATGTCATCTACGTAGTCGTTCAATCTCCCTAAGAGGTAATTGTTAAAGATGTATGTCATGGCTCGTTGATATGTTGCTCCAGCATTTTTTAACCCGAAAGGCATCATGGTGTAGCGGAAGATCCCCCAGGGTGTCATGAGTGTTGTGGTCAATTAGTGCTCTGGGTTAATACGAATTTGATTATAACCTGAGAAACCATCCATAAAGGACAGGAGTGCATGGCCAGCTGTTGTGTTGATTAGTTAGTCGATGCTCAGTAATGGGAAGTTATCCTTAATTGTAGCTTTGTTCAAATCCCAGAAGTCTATGCAGATGCGTATGCCTCCCGTTTTCTTAACTACAATGTTGGACACCCAGTTTGAGTAATCGACCGCACGGATAGACGAGATGCAGGAGAGTGTGCAGCAGGTTTCACAGGCCAGAGTAGAAGCTCTAGACATCACCCCGCTTAACCGGTAAGCTGTTGTTCATCCTTTTTTACGCTATTTTCATGTTTGTTGTAGCGTCATGGTTTGTCTATTTTGGGTTCTAATGTTGTATCATGGCGTTAATTTCTATCTGCATAAACCAAACTATTGTTAGGAAGGCTTAGATGATATGGAATAACGTTGTACTAAGATAATGTATAGTGTGTAAATGTAGTGTAATCAGAGTTCTGTAATAATTATATATTGTGTCAAAGTAATATGCAGTATTTTCTTTCATCGCTGTTATCAGAGACGAACCTTGAGCTGTTTACAAGGGTTTAAACAATTTTGGCTATACGCCTTCGGTATATGCTGTAATTTCCCAGGAATTGTGCGAGCCCTAGTGTGGTGTAACAAATATTCATTTCTAGATTTTGTGTAATAGTAGTAAATTTGTATCCTACAACATTATGCTAAAGCCCATCCTAATCATTTTGGACATTGTGGAAGTTCTGTGCTGCTTTCATGCCCCCACGGACAATGTTCCTCCTCCTAATGCTCGTCTAAAGGAGGAGGCGGTGTGGTTCCGAAGAGGCACGCGGAATTTTTTGCAATTTCTACTTCACAACTACAACGTCATCGTATGGTTGCACTTATCGGGTGATGAAGCTGCTGCTTTCTTAGAGATGTTATTGGTCGGTTTGACGCAAAGTGTCTTAGCATTTCTATTAGACGGCGCGATTGAAATCAGGTGGGTGCAAGACTGTGAACAGAATGTCAAGGGTTTAAGGCATTTGAACTAGATCTGGGAAATGCCTAGATTTAACTATTATCACACCTATAACACTCTATTCGTGGCCCTTCATCCCACAACCTATTTTCAGAATCCACCTGGTACCGTGCATTACGCAGGTGGGTAAGTTTCGTTTCACTTTGCAGTTGTAATGCTAACTACTATTTAGATGCGTATTGAGCATAAAAAGTATTGGTATTTCTAGCATAGGTTTTTTATCAATGAAAGTAATCTTATGGGCAATAATGATACATTATCATTGGCCGAGAGTGCTGTAAGGGAATTTACCTCTATCAGCAACGTGCGGGCTGCCATCATGGGACATTTAACGTTCGAAAGCCTAGAATACCCTACCCATTATGCCGACTTCTTTTCTAGGTGTAAGAAACTCGGATGGCTAGATAGGGAGTGGACTCTGGACCCTCCCCTCACTGTTGTAGACGTTCAGAGGAAAATCCCTCCATTTCCTTTACCCTTTGGGCTTGGTAGGTTTTGTCGAAATGATGAATTGCATCAGTGTTTATTACTGTGTGATGATGATGTGAAATTGTCTCGGTTTAACTGTGGTTTCGTGTTAATAGTCAAGGAATCATGGGAGATTACAATCATGGCTTCAAGCTGTGAGGCTAGCAGTCTCTTCTTCTGTTACGGTGACATAAAGGAGGCACAATGTTGACTTGGCCATAGAGCAGCCCCAATTGTAGTAACCAATAACATTCGGGAAGCTGGACTGATGGACCTTTTCTTGGCCATAACCCCTGACACTACTACTGGAGAAATGCTGACCCTAGTCAACTCCTTTAGCGAGGAAGACGAGTGTCTCTGCATATGCGTGCATAATGTGCGCATAAATTTTGATATTGACGCTCAGCTGTTCGCTGATCTCTTTGGGCTCCCCTCCGATGGTTTCCCCATAGATGAAAAGTCGAAGAGGAGCTCCAAGCTTCAGAAAGAGATAGAGGAGTGGCTGGGGGTTCAGAAAGAAACCAAGGGCATCCCCAGTGATAGGATTGTGTTGGAGGTTGCCCATACCGTTTACCCCCTTTTTCAAGCCCGAGCCTTCCCCAAGACACTCTCACAAGGGTGATTCCTCACCATCAAGCAGGCTCAAATTATGTGATAGGTCTTAAAGGAGGGGACATGATTCAATTGGGCGAGCTATTTTGCTGAAGGCTTGCACGTTGAGATGATCAGGCTTCGCCAGAAGCTTGAAACCCATTTCAACATGCATTTTTCCTTCTTCATAGCTTGCTTCCGGCGTTTTGACAAATTTCTGGTGGTCCAGAGGAATGAGGTCTGGATGCAACAAGATCGCAGCCAGATCTCCAAACCATGGATCTCCCATATTTTTGGCACTATCCAATTGCAAGACCCTCCTAAATGGATTGGGGAGTCATTGTCGGTAATGACTAAGAGTATGGCGGCACCTCAAACATGAGGACAAGACAATGTGGGTGGGGTTCCCCCCTCTTACACTGGCGATGTGTCGAGGGGAAAGCACCTAGCTACTAAGATAGTGGATTCATCAGTGCTGTGAAAAAAGCCTCGTTTGAATGAGGGATCTTCCGAGCCAGCAGATGGTGTTGGGAGGAAAATGCAAATCAGGTTTCAGAGGAGCAATCCTCCAAGAAATAAGTGTGAAAAATGTATTAACGGTTATGGCTTGTGTAGAGATGTCGTTATGTAGCGTAACATTCATTGAACAAAAAGTGCAATCCTATGTTAACTAGCCATGTTGTCTGACAGTGAGGGAAAAGGTTGCAGACCAGTTGACCCCTGAAATAGGGGCTATGGTCTTACAGCGTGGAGAAGGGGCCTCGGTCTCAGAAAAGAGGCCCCAATTGATAAGGTGAGGAGTGCACCGCCTCCTGCGCGTGAAGAGGAAATAGCTGTGGAGGATGCCGAAGTCCTTTCGGCTGGAATTAATAGAGGCAAGTGGTTTGACGCTCGATAAAATTAATTTTTTTATTTTATATTGGTTATCATAATGTCTCAGTCATACCTTTTATCTTGCGTAATAGGTGACCAGAGCGTGCCCTTGATAGCGGTGGTGACTCAATCCTAGGGCGAATTTCCTGATAAATTTGCCTTTATGAAAGGGGTCGTTCAAGATATGATCGGTCGCTTAGAGCGGATCGATCCTGAAGTTGGTACGCTACAATCATTACGTAGAGGTTACTTTACTATGGCATTATGCTACTAAATTATGCCTAACTATTATTTTCATGTTATTAGGAGCTTGCCTCAGGTGGGACCCGTTAGAGCCTATCGATTTAGACACCGCCGAGCCCTCATCAGAAGCCATCATTGTGCCGTACAACATTTTCAATGAGATGCACAAATGTGCTTTACACTCAACTCACTCCTTATGGGAGTGTTAGAGTGTAAACAAGGACCTCTGGAAGAGATTTCATAGGTTAGAGAAGGAGAGAATGGCTCTACGTGATGAAGTCGGGGATCTAAGATCACGAAATGAATTCTTGAAAGCCCAGGAAATGGGAGGTGAAGACTGGAGGATAGTCGTCATTAACTACGCCCGTTACTGGGCTATCGTCAGGAACAACGTCCAAACTAGCTGTGAACTGGTTGAACAACGTATGCAGATGGACCTCCTTGCTTAGAAGAACCAGGACTGGAAGGATTATAGTGCAAGTGTACAAGAGTGGGGGAAGACACAAAATGATCATAAACATGTTTATAAACGGGAAAGCGTTGCCTACCGTCAACATTATAGGGACTCTACCATTGAGGCTCAATCCCTTCGGCTGTTTCTCGACGTTATTGACGCTTCCAAGGCATTTGAAAAGTTCCAGGAGCAAGTGACGGTGAGTGCCTCTCTGGAAAGGAAAATGACTCTTCTTGGAGGTGAGACTACCGTCCCTTCTTTCTTCCCTGAACAGCCTCGATAGACTCCCATGAAGAAGGGAAAGGTCAAGGCTGGAATTGATCTAGGGGATGGGGTTTGGTCTGAGCTCATCGAGGACAAAATCATGTGACGTCTATGGATCTGCCTAGAATAAGTCCCCTTTGCTACTGATGCAGGACCATCACAGGTAAGTTGCAGCATTATTACATTTTTTTATACCTAGTTTTCACAACGATGTTAATCTATGTACCATGTCTAATCACAGGAATGACCTGAGGAAATTCCTCAATAGGATGAAGCTAACGAAGGTGGTGACCCTCATGAAGAGGGTTTGCAAGAAACAGAGCATGTTGAAGGGTCTCACGAAGAGGATCGTCCTTATGAGGGGGTTCCTCATGCAAAGGGTGGCCTTTATGAGGATGACCTCCTCGGAGTAGAAGTTGAACTAAGGGATACGAGAGATAGCGGTAGTAAGGGAGATGCGTAATGAATTAACCTGGTGTTTTATTGTGGTGTAACAAGACTTTAGACTATATTTCTTTTTTTTAACTTATTTGAAACAAATTTCAATATTAATTTTATTGTTCTTTTTGTTGTTTTCTCTTTATGTAAAACGTATCGTAGGTTTTAACGTTATGATAAATTATGATTAGTTTTGAGAGCGTCATGTCAATGTGGTTACTAGTTTGAAACCGTCGCAAACTATTAAATTGTCTAAATGTAAACATAAATGACATTGCTAGTTTAAGGCCATTTCGGGCCTTGTATAGTTTAAGGCCATTTCGAGCCCTTTTTAGTAGTTTAAGGTGCTAAGCGTAAATGAATTTCTAGTACAAAGCATAAAGGAAATTCAAGTACAGAACATAAATGTCATTGCTAGTTTAAGGCCATCTCAGGCCCTGGATAGTTTAAGGCCATTTCGGGCCTTGGATAGTTTAAGGCCATTTCAGGCCCTTTTTAGTATTTTTTTAGTTTTAAGGTATGAAAAGTAAGCGTAAATTGGATTCTGGTATAAAGCGTGAATGAAATTTGTGTTCCAAGCGTAAATGGGATGTAGGCACAAAGAGTAAATGGAATTGCTAGTTTAAGGCCATTTTAGGCTGTAGCTGATTCAAGTGTCATGCATAAATAGAGTCACTAATTAAGGGCCATTTCGGGCCTTTGCGTGATTCGAGTACAAAATGCAGAAGGTTGCTAGTTTAAGGCCATTTCGGGCCTTTACGTAATTCGAGTAAAGAAGATAGAAACGTAAAGCTAAACACAAAGATAAACAAGAGCGTAATGGAACTAACTTGTGGAAAACGTAAATACATGCATAAATGTAAGAACTAAAAATGGTAAGCGTAAAAAGAGTGATTGATGAGACCGTAGTAGTTAGGCAACATTGTTTACTTGCTAACTCCATAACTGTTTCTTAATTGCTTTGATTTTCAATGATGCATAAGGACAGGGAGACTTATGGCCCTTCTCCTTCACATCGCACTCTTCCTCTGGGAATGGTAGTTCGGCCCAAGTTAGGCTGTCATCAGCCACTGTTTTGGCTTGCTCAGGTACTGAGACAGGGGATTGATTCTCAGGCGCTTCGATCTCTGACCCTTGTTCTGTCTCTATGTAATTAATAACCTGAGGAGTTATTTCATCACCACGGATAACCACTTCTCCTCCTGCGTAAGGCAAATGGATTTCCTAATGAATGGGTGATGAAACTGCCCTCAGTTGGGCTAACCAAGACCTCCCAAGAATCAGATTGAATCTAGGCATTTCCTCGACCACAATAAACGTAGCATCTGTGGGGAATTGGTCCCCTGCCACAAAGTTGATATGAACAGTCCCTTTGACCTACACCCATGCCCCATTGAATGACTTTAGGCATGATGTCGTTGTAGGACTGATCTGATCGATCAGGCCTGATTTATCCACTATGGGATAAGGGATGAAATTAGTGGCTGCCTCGTCATCTACGTGTACTCTCCAGATTCGGTGCTGGCCGACCCGGATGGTGATGAACATGGGTGTCATCATTACCCGACCCTTAGAATTTTCCTTAATAGATTCATCATGAAAGGTCAATGGGGTGGGATCTGGTTTTTTAGCGGCAGGGGGAAGCATGACAGAATGGATTGCTTCTTCTTCTGCCAGCAGGCTTCGTCCACAAGTATGGACGTTAGCATGCGAACCATGGCTTCACGATGTGTTTGCGACGTCATGAGCAAGTCATAAAGGCTCAACATTGTATTCTTCTATTTCAAAGCCTATTTGACTTATGCCACGGCATCAAAGAGATCTTGCCGACGATCGGGTTGTTTGTCATCCTTTTCCTCTTCGATTCGCCCTAAGAGGTGAATTTCATGGGGGGGAGTGACATTTGGCTGAGGGTTATGCTTCCTTTTGCCTAGGGGAGATGATTGCTTTCGTGTAACCTCTTTGTTCTTGGCAAGTGGGGATAATGGTACAGAAGCAAGGGGTTGGGGTTTGGGTAGCCCCAGCGTAAGAGGACCCTTGGCCGCATCAACAGTAATAGTAAGAGGGTTTGACTTAGAAGATTGCCCTTGCATAGGAGGGGTGATTGATAGTTTCGGCACTCTGATGACTAAGGGTGCCTTGGGTGTAGGCTCGGACTAGGCCGTGGCTTTAATGACTGCAGGTTGTTAGGAAGCATTCTGAGACACAGTTCGAAGGATAAAAGGGTGCCTTGGATTGTCACTCATTGGTGCCAACGGACCTGTTGTTTGGATCGAGTGAGGTTGCGTTCGCAACACAAAAGGCTGCCTTGGCTACCCCGGATCATTTCCCTCTGCCCCTACCACGTTGATTGTGTATCCTACATTGTTTGCATTCAACGGGTCTTGGTACACACGCATGGCCTGGTTTTGTGGGCGTGTCGGGCTACTGCTATCTAAGATCAAGTCACCTTGATCTATCATACGTTGGATGTCATCTTTCAATGCCCAGCAGTAGTCCGTATCATGGCTGCACAATTGATGATAGTCGTAGAATTGGTCTAGCTTAAAGTTCTTAGGAACAAGCGGTTCATTAGGTTGGGCTAAGGAGGGATTCTTAAGTAGCTCGCAATGGTGCCTATGGTGTTTCAGAGCCTTCTCGGACACCACCTTGTGTCGGATGTGGCTGATTCCCAATAACTGCTTCAGAAGTTCTAAAGGCTTCACAGGTAGAGTTGCATAATTTGAGCGATCTTTATGCTCAAATTTCGGCCTTGGTTGTGCAGATGCTTCAGGGGCAGAAGAAGCTTCTTGATTGGTGCCACTCGAGCTGGTTGTTAGCTCGGCTAGCTTCATAGTAGTTTTCTTGTCGCCGTTGTTCTTTTTCTTAGCCCCTTTAGCAACTGCCATGACTGTAGTAGTCATGGCTTTACCTTTTTCCTTACCCTAGTTGTGGGCGTTTTTGTAGGCCACATACGCCGGATCTTTACTAGCCTCCGCCGCATCTTGGATGCTTTTAGTCTAAGCAAAGGCTTGGTTGAGGGAACGGGGGGCGAGGTAATATAGCTTAGACTTGATAAAGTCGTTGACTGCGTCCTTGAAGATTGCCAATAGATGGGCATCCGTGATGGGTTCATGGATTTCATTCAAGGTGGCGCTCCACCGCTGTATGAACTTTTGGACTGACTCGAGCAGGTCTTGCTTAACCCCCATAAGCTGATCCAGTGTGACCTCTAGCGTCAAGTTGTATTTGAAGCAAGTCACAAACTGGGTTAGCAGCTCTTCCAAATTTGAAATGGAAGCGTGTGGAAGTGCTCGGTACCAATCCAAAGCTTTACCCGTTAAGGACATAGCAAAGACATGGATTATAGTATGTGGCCACTATTGCAAAAATAAGGACTCTGATCTGAAAGTGACGAGGTGGGCATTGGGATCACTTTCCCCATTGTATTTTGTGAAATAAGGAAGGGGAATCCTAGATGGCAACGATAGGACTGGGACTGCTGGATTGATAGGGTCGTCATGGTAGAAGTCCATGACTTGTACCACATCAGAACCGGCAACCTTGAGACGTTTGACCTCCTCCGTAAGGGTCTAGATGAGCTGGAAGGCTTGGTCCAGCCCTGTAGATGATGATGTCATTTGTGGAATGGAAGGGGGAGCCATACCGAGTGGTGACATAGAGGCAACAACTTGGCCGACGGTTGGCGAGATAGTCTTTGTAGGAAGTGTTGCTTGCGGCATCCACCATTTGGTGGTTAGTGTAGACGGGGGAACCACCCTTGGCTGCACTACTAGGTACGCTGTTTATACAGTCGGGGGCACAGGCAGTGGTCCTGCAACTGGGTTTAGCACTTGCAGGACATGGTCTTGAAGGTGGGGATGGTGTTCATTTTGCATAAGATGTGCAACAAGAGACATGTTGGGAGCCCACCATGCTATGGTGGCAGGCTCTATCATGTGAATCGGGAGCGTAGTTGGCGTTGCCGGTATTGCATGCACATGCGGTGGCACAGGCGTAGGCACACAATGAGGTGAATTAGGTAATTGTGCCTGCTAAGGAATAACCTATGATGGACTCGCTTGTTTCAAGAAAGTTACATAAAGTTACATAGAACTGCCTGTTCCTAAGCCCAACCTAACGAACTTTATGTGATGCATATGCCAGTAACAAGAAAGTTACATAAAGATGAAACAAGCGAGGATCAATCTACCTTGATCTAGCCAATCTGGGCACAAGGAAGTCACACCCGTGGGAGAATATCCGATAGACAATTGCTTCTGATCAAGAATTCTTGTCAATCACCTCCAGCGTTCTCATGATCACTGATTCTCTTTTGCTCTTTTGCTAGCCTTGAAAGAAAAAATTTTCCAACCTTTGATCTTCGTCAACTAGAGCGTTTCAATGACGTGTGTCCTGCACTCATAAAATTTTGTTGACTCAATGTGTTGTCATTGAAGCTTACGATGCTATGCTGTGTAGCGCATCGTAAACTACCCTCGTGCGGGCTTGCACAACACACTATCCTTTGATTATACTGTAATACGCTAGAGAGTGTATTGTAGCATATGAACTACTGATGTGCTCGTCGTTACTTGAAGTACGCTGCATTACACTAAATTATGCATCATAGCGTAGTTCAGCGTAAAATGATGAAACTGCAAAAGTTAAAGTGGTTTTTCCACGCTTCCTCTATTTCTATCCTTTTCGGGGTTTTTACTACGCTGCACTGCGTAAAGTAGCATAATGGGCCCCTTAACTAGGAAAGAAAACTCACTGAAACGTGCATCATACTGCAGACTATTGCTTAGGACTTGAGATTTTTTACCAGGTTGTCGAAGTCTTGCATGTTTGTCATCCTTGATGCTACGGTGGGCTATCTTTGATATTACACTACACAATGTGATGTTACACTATGTAGCGTAATACAACGTAATTTGCCAAAAGTTAAGATTTTTGAAACAGATAACTTGCGAAGTTGGAAGCTTGGCCGCCGTGCATCCGTCGCTTTGCTCCATCCTCTAGAATTTACTTGTGCTTATGCTGTGTAGCGTGGCAGGATAGACCTTTAGCTGAAAAGGAACTTGTTGCACCGTGCCTTATTGCGGCCCTTCATCTGAATCATCAGCCTTTAGCTGAACTATCGAGGCCTTGAAATTCTCATGGTGTTTCAGTAAAGATAAAACAGGCACTACTGAACTAATAAGTTTTTCATCGTAAAAATCCATGACTTGTATTGTGTCAGAACCGGTAGCCTTGAGGCGTTTAACTTTCTCCGTAAGGGTCTGAATAAGCTAGAAGGCTTGATCTAGACCTGTAGACAAAGAGTTCATTTGTGGAATGGTAGCAGGAGCCACGCTGGGTGGCGGAATAGGAACAGCCACCATCAACTGTGCCATTGGATACGCTGTTTGCGTGGCCAGGGGCACAGACAACGATCCTGTAACAGGGTTTAGTGCCTGCGAGACTTAGTTTTGATGATGGGGGAGATGGGACATCTACGTAGGATGCGCAACAAGAGGCATGTTTGGAACCCACCATGCTGTAGTGGCGGGCCCTATTGTGTGAGTCGAGATGAACATAGGTGTTGTATGTAATTGTGAAGTAGGTATCGCGTGTACATACGGTGACATGGGCGCAGGTGCACGATGAGTTGGATTAGGTAATTGCACCTGCTAAGGAATGATTTGTGATGGGCCACCACCCAGGAGGATAGTCAGAGAGAGAAAATGTAGCTGGGGCAAATACGGGACTTGGTTAGTATTAGATAAAGTCAAGGGTGTGGTGACCATGAACAATAGATTTACGCGAGACGTTGTGGAGGGAGGGGCCATGGAAAAATTAGCATGACTGCCTCCCTCAGAGTGGGAGTCTAGATCGTCTTGCCCGTCATGAAGCACTTCATCATGGAAAAACTCCTCTCATTGTTCTGTCGATGTCCTAGCCATCAGCATTTGATCTAGGATCCACTATTGTTGATTTGTCAGGGGTACAGTCGTGTTATGTGAAGGAATAAATTCCTTCCCATTGCAGTATATGAACTTGTATTCTCATTTTTCTTCAAGTTCTTGTGGATACATGGGAAGGTTTGCTGCAAGTTAAGCATAGAGGAAATTGTAATGTTCCCTACAGTGAGCGTGTCCCTCAGGCTCTTTGTTTTGAAGCCTAAGGGAGCGGCGTGGTCGTACCGGACTAGTTGGCGGCTTAACTACAGCAGGAGTAACTTGCAGAGTCCAAGGATTCTCAAGGTTGGCAGTGTCAACAGTGGTAGTTGATGTAGCCATTCTCTATGTGGTTCAGGAGTAATGATGATAAGGATAAAGATCATAAGGGCAAAGGCAAACTAAGGCAATAATCGGGGCTTTCTACCCTGTAGGATTCCAAAGGAATCGTCGAAGCGACTGATCTGCACCACACAATCTCATAAACAACCACGGAGGTATTA
This sequence comes from Gnetum montanum, assembly GCA_015680685.1. Classification (NCBI taxonomy): domain Eukaryota; kingdom Viridiplantae; phylum Streptophyta; class Gnetopsida; order Gnetales; family Gnetaceae; genus Gnetum; species Gnetum montanum. Next base: position 8,754 of record MNCI01028020.1, on the reverse strand, counting down.
CATTTACGTCGATCAACAATGGGTACAGATAGCTTATAGGACTACCCATAAAGTGTGGATCAGATATGAAGGCCCTCCTTCTAACACCAGAAAACCGTAACGATGAAAAACGTCAGTTGCTGGAAATACCAAGGGGAGTTCCATGTACACAGTTCCAACCTCGAATCTGTGCGAGGGCCATGCTGGGGAAGACAAATCCAAAGTGCCTTAAATGGTCTTGTCGATCAAACAAGGACTTACTTAATCAGTAAAATTTTTGTAATAATTGGATGGCAAAATGACGATTTCAACGAGATATAATATCGTTAATCTCGAAGGTAATTGAAAGCGATGTAAACGATTTAAAGCGATTGCAAAATCTGTATAGATAGGACACAAGAAACCGAATTTAGAGAGTGTGCAATCCCAAGATTTGGGATTTAACTTATGAATAAAATATGTTGGATATAATGATTACAGGTGGACTTCGGTTTAGAAGAAGCACGTGCCAACAACAAGAAAGCTACTTAAAGATAAAACAAGCAAAGGTTGATCTACCTTGTTCTAGCCAATCTGGACGCAAGGGAGTCAGACCTGAAGCAGAATATTTGTTAACTAGCTATTTCTGATCAAGGATTCTTGCCAATCACCTTTGATGTTCTTACGATCACTGATCCTCTTTTGCTCTCTTGTCAATATTTTCCAAAAGTTGTCAACGATTGCTAATGAAAGAAAATTGCTCACGAAGAAAATTTGCCTATCGAGAGAAATTTTTGCCAACCCCTTGATCCTTGTCAACTGGAGTATTTATAAGGTTAGGGTTAGGAGAAAAATGCGGTTTAGATGATGCGTGTCTTGAACCTACAAAATACCGTTGACTTGATGTGTTTGTATTTGAAGTTTGCAGCGCCACGCTGTATTACGCTCTAAAGCGTAATGCGTCGTAATCTACTTTTGCTAGAGCTTTGGCAACAAACTGTTCTTTGGTTACACTGCAATACGCTAGAGAGCGTATTGTGATGTATGAACTGTTGATGCCTGAATTGTGCTATCTCTGTCATTGCTTGTATTACGCTGCGTCATGCTACATTACGCTGCATAGCATAACTTAGCGTAAAATAGCGAACCTACAAAAAATTGAAGTGTTTTCGCCATGCTTCCCTTGTTTCTATTCAGTCTTTTAGGGGTTTATTACGCTACACTGCATAATGTAGCATAATAGGCTTTTAGCCGAAAAAGAATACTTGCTAAGATGTGTGGCATGCTGGAGATCATTGCTTGAGCCTTGAAATTTTTCTAGACCATCAAGGTCTTGAATTTTGCCATCTTCGTTGTTGTGATTAGATGGATTGTCTTCTGGCATTACACTGCATTATGCTACATTACGCTGTGTTGCGTAATGGAGTGTAATTGCCAAAAGTTAAGATTTTCGAAACATAGAAAACTTGTGAAGTTGAAGGCTTGTCGTTGTGCACCCCTTGTCTTGTTCTGTCCTCTAGAGTCTATTACGCTGTGTTGTGTAGTGTGGCACAATAGACCCTTAGCCAGAAAGGGAACTTGCTGAGCCGCAACTTGTCGCAAATCCTTGCCTAAGTCGCAAGATTTTGCTGAACCGTTGAGGCCTCGGAATTTTCACGGTGTTTCAGTGGTTACTCTAGTAGTTATTCTAATTATTAGAGTGGTTACTCTAGTAGTTACTTTAGCATCTATTCTAATTATTAGAGCAATTACTCTAATTATTAAAGTAGTTGCTCCCAAGCCTATAAATATAGTGCCTAGGCGCACAATTGGGAGGGATGTCTTTTAGCAGTCAAGTAGCGAAACTCTTGTAGTCTATTTGGAAGTTAGATTATTTTCCAAATGCCCATAGCAAGAGGTCTAAGTGTGGATGAATCTTTATTCAAGCATAGATATACTTAAGCACACCATTGTGTTGGTGATAATGACAAGCTCTTTGTAGTTGCCTTGTAGCACTTGAGATTTTTTTTCTTGCGCATTTATTTTATTTTATTTTCTTATGCATTTATTTTATTTTATTTTATTTTATTTTATTTTATGCACTTTACATTTATGTTATTAGCATAGAAATTCATTTTAATCAATTAAGAAAATCATTAAATTACACAAGCATTACCACTTTGAGCATGCGTGTAATGCTTAGTAACCTAGTAACGATTAGCATTTGGTAATCTAAGCAGTGTTGCACTGGTTCAAGATGTGTACAACAAGTGAGAATGGATGCTGGTGTTAGGATTAGTTAGAACTTAGTTAATGAGTAGTTAAGTTAAATTAGTCACTTAGTTATCTCTCTCCTTCCCTACTAGCGCAGGACATAAAAACATAAAAGTTATAAAAATCATATGCCTCAAGCTTACTTAACCATACAATTGTGACATATAGGTAAGCTTGGAAAGACAATGATCAATCAACCCATCCTTCTTTTACAAGGGTGCATAAGCACTTAGTCCTTCGAATTTGACTAGATCGTGTGTGAAATGCTCATATTCGTATGGTTGAGTGTAGGGGTACCTCGCCACTCATCATTGGCACTGTTGTTGGGGACTTACTTTTTTATGCGCTAAATAGAACATAGCAAATCATTCACATCATTGGAATGAACCCTTAGGATTGGTTGAGAAAATAATAAACAAGAATACACTACACACTGAATAGACAAGTATGTCTCCTTCTTCGTACGAAAGCACCTCACCACCTAGGTCTAAAACAGGAAAAAATTGATGGCGTAATACACATGACATTGATTTGTCAATCCCTTAAAAGTTTGAGTGATATATATTATCCCAATGAGTATATACCAGACTTCACCTTTATCCTCCATCAAGATGAACAACTACGTTGTAATACTTAAAAGGTAACATAGTGTTACCTCCCAATCGTTTAGTCCCAAGCATGCTTCTTCGTGCTCTCACATGAATTGGCATGCTGCACTTACATGAAGAATACGTTGTACAAGACTATGAATCAAGAGAATACCATCCCATAGAGGCAAAACATCAAAGTGACTTGCAACAAGAGATACATCATAAGTCTTTAAAGAATAAGTGGTCCCAAGATGCCCCACATGTCTTAAGTGAAAATGAGGGTGGTGAACCTACCTCAGGCAATCGCCCACACAACGATGTTCCTCCCCTTAACTTTGGCCAAGGGTTTTTGTATCAGAACCTTTATTCCACTATTCATAACCTAGGTTCTGATACCCACAGGCATAAAGGGTCCAAAAAAGGAACATGAACTCATGATAAATGTGGACATTTTGATCGCAATCGCGATTGGGGCCGAGACCGTAGAAGAGAAGGTAGCAGATACCATCATGGTGATGGTTCTCCTTCTTCTTCAACTTCATCATTTTCTTCAACCTCTCCTTCAATATCTGGACGTGATCATAAAGAAAAAGACCATGGGGATAAAGGTAGGCAAAGTGGAAGTCATAGATGAAACAACCAATAAAGGGGATGAGGGCACTCTAGAGAGTCACAACATAGAAGAAGGAAGAGTAGGGAAC
>MNCI01028018.1:0-10479 GCA_015680685.1 Gnetum montanum | reverse complement strand
ATCCATGGCTTGGGCAATTATTTAACAACAAATAGTATCTTTCTATGGCCATGCCCAAGGGTTCATGTTGCCCCTATTTCCATTCTTGGATTTATCTCCTTAAGGCTGACACTCTTACATAGGTTTGATATCTTTCATTGAAGAGTTCTACCATTATCGACCAACATCAAATTAATTATGGTCTTAAGGACCTATACCATACTTTTGCTTGGCCAACGAGTATCATAGGAAAGAGCTTAATTTTTTTCCACCCATTATCAACATTGTTCCATACATAGGCATCATAGAGGTCTTGTAAATGATGTTGCGGATCTAAATCATAGCCTCCTAAAAACTTCGGAGTGTTATTTAAATCAAGCTTGGGTAGATGGCTTTCCTTGTAATGCCTGCAGGATATTCGAACAACCTCTTGTATATGCATTAGGCTCTTAGTGGCTAGCAGGGGTTCATCATCACTAGGTAGGTTATGAATTTGCAAGTTGGGGTGATGTTGTATTTGTTCCTGTTGGCGTTTCTAACTTTGCCTATGGGTTCAATTTTTATTTATGCGTCGACCCCTTGAAAGATGGTCATCCATGTCACGACCTAAGGTTGAAGGGGCAGAGGAAGAGAAAGAACTGGAAGACTTGTCATGAATTTGGTAAGTCTCCCAATCATCCCTGGATATATTCTTGTTAACTACTAAGAAGGTCCTAGGCCTTACGGGTCCCCTTGTTCTATGGAATGTCCCATCCTTTCTAGAGGTGCTAGAGTTGGATGACAAGAGTCTGTGAGTACTATCGGGGTGCTCATGATCATAAAAGACCCTTGCATAGGATTGAGTACTTCTAACTTCATCTTCATCATCATATATTTTATTGGTTCTCCAATGAATTGCCTCACTAATTGTTGTGTTGTCATAGTCTTGTGAGAGAGACATTGTTGTGAACTTGTGTGTGACTTGTTTGTAATTACTTCTTTCTAAAAGATATACCGTAAATACTTTGTTACTTCAATCTTGTATGATATAACTAATCTAAATAACTAGCACCATCCTCAGAAACATCGCCAATGATGAGTGGCAAGGTACCCCTACACTCAACCATATGAATATGAGCATTCACGCACGATCCAATCAAACTCTGTGGACAGGCTAGTTGTGCTATCTAGATCATTATGCATTGATCAAAGTTCACTATCTTCCCACTTGGACTAGTATTTTCTTTGTCATGTATGGTTTAGTCTAAAGTGAGGTGTATGATGTGGGCCTAAACTAGTGCTACTCCTAGAGGCAATGGAAAATAACTTTATTTTAGCTAAGAGGGAGTGGAAGAAGAGAATCTAAGCTAGCCTAAGTGTGATGAGCATCTGTCCTTAATCATCTATACACATCTTGGACCTTGTGTACTACTTCTAGGCTTACTACGCATATATTACTTGAGTGCTCCTACATACACTACTAGGTTACCAAGTAGTTACACTTCAATGTTTGTGATTAAGTCATACTCATTCCACATTTAATAACAAAGATAGTAAATGATGGTAAAGAAATATTAACTAAGAAAATAATAAATAACAATAATAATTAAATAATTAAAACTAAGTGAATGTTGTAATGATGGAGTAATCTCAATCTCTATTGTCGATCATGTGTGTGTCCAAGATCATGTGTGTGTCCAAGTACATCACACTCGAATAAAGGTTTTATACAATTACAAGCATCACACTGCGGGCATGCACTTGGGAAAATAGTCTAACTCCTACGGAAACAAACTGCAAGAGCTTCACTACAACTTGAACATAAGATGCCTAAATGTGGTGGGTGCTTGCATATTTATAGCAGAAAATGAACTTTGCATTGACGAGGCCACATGAACGCATGAAAAGATGCATTGACGGGGTCACGTTGATGTGGTCACATTGATGGGGCTTCGTCAACGTGGCCCAGTTGACGCTGCCCACTGGAGTCTTCATCAACTTCCTTAACAAAGGTAGTTTATACAACATTTTATTATAATTAAAAATAAATTCCAAATTTTAGTTTACTGAGAAAAAGTAACAAGGAATATGTTTTGGATAGGTTTAGGGTTCTAAATTTTTGCATGCATAAATTATTATATAGTCACATATGCATAATAAAAATAAAATATGCTTAACTAAATGTGCATAAAAAAGAAAATATGCATAATCAAATACTTGTAAAGGAATGATAACTAACAAAAAGAAAAAATTCCAGGGGTAATTGGATTTCAACATTTAATAATAAAATATCTTGAAGATCTATGACTGAGCTTAAATAGTAGTGAGACAAAGGATAGAAAATTTTAACAAAATACCCTAACAAGCAAATTGCATTCACTTACATATAAAACTAACAAAAACAAAAACAACAATAATAGTAATAAAAATAAGCTAATTTATTGAAATGTATTTGACAACATTAAAGAATTAATCATATGCATTAAATTAAATCATTAAATTTATGAAATTTTTAGGTTGTGACACTAGTCATATGATAATGATAACATAATAATTAATTAGTTTACATATGCACAAATATTCTTGGTATACCATTAGAAAAACAAGTGACTCATGCCTAAAGGCACCCCTCTAACTATTGGCGAAGATTCCTCAAACTAAATGTTCTACTTAATTAATTATATTTACTTCCAAATTTTTTTATAGAATAATAATGTTTTCATGTGGTTATGGTTGGTCTCATGGTGGTAAGTTCCAAATGATATAGTGGTACATCACTGGCAAAGGTATGGACTTGATTTGGAACCTAGACAAATAGGTATGATGATCATTGTAATGAGAATCAACATAAGAACTTATTGTAGATATGGTAAGGTACCTCACATTCTGATCTTTGTAATTCATTCTCATTTGATTTCCACTTCATTGTTGCATATACTTATTACAAATATTCCCAATTGCTTATTTTTCCTTCGAGAATAATACTAAATAATTTATTAGAAATACTAATTATAAATATCATATGATAGTTGTTTAAATTGTTTTTGTTAATTTACTTATAAGAAAGTATTGCTTTATTGATCTTTTACTATACATCAATGCCATTAATACCAATAACATTGAATGTTTTCCAAGTTTCTAAATGAATAGGTAATCCTGGCTACTGTATCCACTTTTTCTACATGCTATTAGCTAGAATAAGTTCGAGTATGTATTTGTTTAACTTCAATCAGTGCCAGGTATTTGATATTTACTAAGCTTAGAAATCTCAATGTCTCATATATCAAGACCTCATATTCTACTTCAATCTTAATGTACTCACATCCACATGTGACTCATGTCAAACATTAATTTGAATTAGTAGATTTTTCCTAACTTCTAGTACATGACATCTAGACGATGACCATCATTAGCATTAGTGTTACCTACAGGAACATCATCAAGATTTGACTTATTTGCATCATCTAAGGCCCTAAAAATTCCTCTAATGATTTTCTATGATGATATAGGTGATGAAAAACATTAGCTCAAGATGTTTAAGATTAGCATTTTAAGTCTAAATGACACCTAGATGACGATAATGCTAGTGTCACCTTCATCATCATCATGAAACTCGAAGTTAAAAACTTACAAACTTCTTGTTTTTAATTTTAGATTTTAAAATTTCTAGGCTTTCAAAAGACTATAAAAACTAGGATTCAAAATTTAGAATAAGCCAAAAATTTCAAGATTTAGAGGTCTTGTTTGAATTTTGGGAGCAATTAAGAGCATCATTATCATCGTCAATGAAAGCTAATCAACTGTTAGTAGGTTCTAATAGTCCCTTGTCAAGCCTTTCTTGATGTGTGAGTTAATCTCCATAGTATTTGTGATTAACATAACTGATGTTGATATTTCTTGGTAACATTAGCATCAACTTCAACGTTATTAAATTAAAACTTGTAGAAATAATGCTTTTTAATCATTATCTTCACAACTAGATTCAATAATAAGTTAGATATCAATTCCACTTCTGTAAGACCTTATAATTTGTTACTCATGCTTTGTTTTAACATCATAATCTAGAGCTCATATCATTTAGATCCCATTTTTAATTATTTCTACACCTATATTACATTATAATTGTCATTATATCCTCCATGGCAAGATCATTGGGTATCAAGAATAAAGTAGTACTTCTTGTGTAGGGAAAGGATTCCTAATGTTTTTTTATAGATTGAGGATTTTTGATTTACTCTACTATTTCTTAGGCACTAAGTAGACTTTTCAATAATAATTTTATTTATTTAATTATTTCATCTTGCACCATTTACTTATTTTCTTTCATGGGTGATAGGTTACTTTTATGTTTAATTAACATGGTATGTTTTTTCCTTATGTTATTTTTGATTATCAAAGGTTATATCACTTTTAACATTGTTTATGATCACAAGTTAGAAATTATTCCTTTAATTTTTGGAGGTAGTGTCTAAAGAGTTTTTGTTTAGAATAATCCTGCAACAACATTTTTAGGTGTAAGAAGGAGGACCTAAGTCATTCTAGTATCATAAATCTCTCTATCTAGAAGCTTATAGGTCTTTCCTAGCTTCATGCTTTGCACTTAATTTATTTTCTAGGTAGTATTTAGCTTTAGAGTTATTAGTTTCCATTTGTACTTGATCTCTACACTTGATTTTGTGTAGGAAAAACATTGTTTGACAACATAAGCATCATGTTGATGAAGGATTCAAATCCTCATAACATCTTTAGGTTTGTAGGCTAATGAAAATGTGGAAAGCACAAGCAGTTGTTGCACCTATGTTAACTCATGATTACAAGATATCATATTCCAAAAGGAAATTGAACATAGTACCATTAGAAATGGAACTATTAAGAGTGGTTGAATATGAATACATTCATGATGTGGAACCTTTTTAGCCTAACATTAACTATTCTATTAAGTTGGATAACATGGAAAAGGGAGCTCTTGTGGAATACATACTGATTTACAAATGCAACAAACAAAAATAGCAATAAAAGATTACCCTTTGAATATTCCAAATGTTATCAAAGTAAAGATGGAGGAGATGTTAGAATTCATACTTATGAAGAAGAAGATCATTAACAAGTTTTGATGGATGTTGGGATGCTTCATTAGAATGTGGCATGTCTATCAAGTCTAACATAACAACACATTACCCCAATCCTCCTAATCCAATGAATTAACTTGCATCTCAACCAATCTTTCTCATAGTCACTTTACCACCATCATATAGCCTATTTTATAGCATAGCGAATGTAAACCAGCTTTTGGGAGATCAAAATTCCAATTCCTTAGTGAACTCGCTTCATCTCATGATCATTACATTGTAAGTTCAATAACCCAAAGCTTCATTTCTATTTCTTCCACCATCTCAGTTATTATCCCATTTTAATGTTCTTTTATCAACATTACTCATAGTCATTGCTCTTCCTCATCCTATTCCTTCTATTTGAAGCCTTTCCTAAAATAATCCTTCCATCCCTAACATACCTAGTGTACCTTCTAAACTCAAGTTATTGCTATAAGATCTTTCATATTGATTGCAAGTTAACAAGGATCAAATTAAAAAGGCTACAATCCTAAATGGAGAAAGTTGGATGATCTCCATCTCTCATATCCTCATTAATTCCATTAGCCCCTTGAGCCCACCTACTCAGGTTCCCAATGGTATCTCCCACCCCAACTTCACCAAGTATACTAGGAAAATAAATCCTACCAATTTTATGATAAATATTCATAATGAATGCATGTTATTGGCCAATTACTCCCATATAATCTTAAGATGTTTTTAGATTCTCTTGATAGACAAAGCACTTGAGTGATACAAATCACTCTCTCATGGCTCAATTATGTAGAAAAATTTTTTATAGATTTTGTAGAAAGGTTCAAATATAACATTAGTAAAGGTGGGACTATTCAAAAGTTATTATATATTAAGCAAGAGCCTAATGAAACTATCACCAAGTTCATATCATGTTGGACTTTTGCAACAATGGAGTTGACACACTCATTGTGAGATGATTAGTTGCTTAATAGATTCAAATAAAATATCAAAGATTATATTAGAGATAAGATTGTCTATTTAAGGCTCCTTAGTCTTCATGATGCCATCATGTTTGTGAAACATATTAAGGAGATGATAATATAGTAGAACGACCTAGAGTAGGCTAGCGTTCACAAGTAGAAAATAACTAGTATTGGGAAAGCCTTATCAAGTAGAAGCTAGTAAAGGAGATAACCCAAAGAAAGATACAAATATCATAGGTTCCTTATGATTTTTATCTACTTGTATAACATGCTATTAAGGGAGGAATACATAAACCTAAAGTAGGGGTAGAGCAAAACACCAGACATATTCAGATGGTTGTAAATATTTGTTTTAAAGTGGTACAATCCTAATAATTTTTGTTACTATCATGAGGGTTCATGACATGATATTAATGCCTGTAACATGCTGAAAGATGACATACAAGCTCTTGTGAAATACTAAGAAATTATTTTTAATATCCATTGTAGCCTAGCAGTCAATACATGCAAATCTTTTAAGATTCTTTAAATGTAAATTTAAGGAGAAAATTTGGATTCTAATTTGAATCAAAATGTAACTGGCCTAAAGTGTCATTCATAGTTTAGATGGTCTCCCTTTAAATCAATAGCCAAGTGTTCCTTCAAACAAATTCTCCTAAATGCAAAAATCTTTTGTCATCAACATTTTCATGATTAGTTCTTTCACTTCAAACACCCAACCAAAATCATTGAAAAATATGTTTTTAGGTTTTTTTGTAATTGACCAAATGTGGTATTATGATGTTTCTTATTCTTCACAACCTCATACACATGCTAATCCTTCATCCCTACCAAGAAATAGGCTACCTCCTTCTACTGCTTCATACCTAGCTAACCTCCCTTCTCTTTTACCCTACAATGTTTCTTCAATATTCTATTCCTTACTTCTAATTTATTTAGAAGAATCACCATTGCTTCCAACTCACACATCTCCAATGGAAATCTTCACTTGTGTGTAGAAGGATACACAATTTGCTAATAAGGGAAAAGATAAGGTTGAAGTAAATAAATAGCTTTCCTAGTAGCAAAAGAAAAAAGTACCATTCTAAAGGCCCTTGAACATCTCTACATTTACATCACCAACCCCTTGGAACACAAGATACTTAGAGTCTAGTCCTTCTATGGTCCCTTCCCTCAAACATTTTCAAGTAAAAAATTGAGCCTTATCTTATATTACTAGAACCAAGCAAAATTAATCTAACTAATGTAATATGTGGCAATGTAAATCCTAATCTAGCCTAAGGAAATGACTATCTGATCCAATATGTCACACATGTCTTAAATTGGTGTAACCATTGCTTGGATTACCAAGAAACACATTGCTAGTTGTACCAAGTGATGTCACTGTAGGATTATCAAATAGTTATAGGTTTATACTTCAAATTGGTTATGCTTATTTCACCAAGTTGTTAATACACATGAAAAATTAAATATTATGCTAAGTACCTTAGGAAATTAAAGTGAATTAAGAAAATAGTTAAACTATACAAAGGGGAAATTTACAGGAAAATAATTAGGCCTACTATCTTTATATGGTGCTGAATGTTGGGTAATACAAAAGAGGCATGAACAACAAATTAGTGTGGCAAAGATGCAAATGCTTTGATAGATGCTGAATGTTACCAAAAGCGATAAATTCTATAATACAGACATTAGAGAAAGACTTTGAGTGGCTTCTATTTCAAATAAGGTCCAAGAATGATAGCTTAGGTGGTTTGAACATGTGTAAAGAAGATCAGACAATAAGCTTGAAAACAAAGGTTGCTACATTACTTGAATAAAGGCTAGGATGATGATGATGACTAAACTATGCCAAGTATTGCAATGAAGGTAAATAGATCTCAATCTTATTTTCATTATGAAAATGTGTTTAGGTACATAATCACTTGAATAAGATTCTGGATAAGTAACTTAGTTTATGCTATAGGTACTTAGTGACAAATTCCAACTTTCACAAAAAATAAATTGCAAGAGCCTTGATATACTATGATAAAAAAATAATGCTATACTACTATTAGTGTGAAATATGTCATAGGTTGAATGTCTATTCAATCTAGATTCCAAAATACATTAAACTAAAGCCATACCCATGAGAGCAGTGGTGGCACACTAACCATTGATTATTCAAATCTTGTGTTAGAGGTGTTAAACTTTCCGCTAATGTTCTAGAGAAAAATAGAAACCATAGAGGTTGAACACACATACTCTCTTACAAGATGGGGCCCATAGTAAGAGTTCTACCAATGCATCTGGTGGAGATTAATCAATATCACTATGGGGTATTCATCACCAATTAGCCAGTTAACTCGGTGGTAGTTCCAACAAACAATAAATAAATACTAATAATAAAATGCATTGTAATATCTCATAACCATATAGACAACATGAAACTAAATCCAATAATAAAGACTTGGTGATGGAAAACTATACACAAATAACACTTAACCAAAATACACATGAGAAAAGAAACGTAACCCTACCATCTTCCCAAGTACACAAAACATTGAAAAGATTGTTATTGCTATCAAAAAACTTGAATCAAAATTCTACCATTACCATAAGCCTGACCTTAATGCTATTATTGCCTAAGAATGCTGAGAAATTTTCACTACTTGCATAGTGACTTATTAAATGAGTTGTAGCAAATGTCATGGCTTAAGCTGTAGTCTTCAACAAATGTCATGAATTAAAAATTGAGGCACTATAGATGTATTTATAATGTCTACTAGGGATCATGATGAAAATCAAAATGTCCTTGAACATCAAAAAATGTTAGGAGAAGCTATGCGTGTTACACTATTATTATGAGATAACCATGTCAATAGTCAGTTAGATAGAACATTGGTTACATTATTCTGAATGAGATGCAATGCATAGTTGCAAATCATTGAAGTTGCTAGCAAATACTAAGAAACCCTCAAAATGGAACAAAACTTTAAGAACTTAAAAAAAATAGCTAGATTTACTACTAAGCATTAAATCTGAATAACTCTATTGCTAAAACATGAAATAAAGCCAAAGCCAAAGCCTCTAACTATTAAATGACTTAATCAAGAATAAAATTATAAATTATTTCTAATAGTAAACTAAAATGTTAAAATTGATAAAAAAAACTTGTTGCTTATTGAAAAATTGAATCATGATATCTATTGAGATATAGAAAGAATAATCATATAAAAAATATCTTTCTAATAGAAAATGATATTAATATGCTATCACTACCATTACTGGTAAATCATAAAAATTAAATATCTAGATTTATCAAATGAATTTATGAATATAAAGAAAACTACTACAAGCTAAAAAATATGAGTCTCTCCAAAAACACCAAGAAAAGCCCAAAGCTACAATCTTAAGCAAACATCCTTAACATAACAAGAATAACATCTCTCTAATTGTCCATCAAAATAAAAGGAACAAATTCTAAAGTAATCTAACAAAAGGGGCCTATAAAACTCACTTGGTAGTCATTGTATCAAACTCAATGGAGATGACCACATAGCATGCACACTACTACACACATGAACTAAAATAAATATTTGCATTGCTACCATAACTGCTATGCTTGTAGCCTTCATCGACATTTCATAAAAGCTATTTGATGAGTGGCAAGGTATCCCTACGCTCAACCATATGAATACGAGCATACACACATGATCCAATTGAATTCCAAGGACTAAGTGCTTATGCATCTTTACAGAACCTAGATAGGTTGGTTAATCATTGTCTTCCGAAGCTTACTTATATAGCACAATTGTATGGTCAAGTAAACTTGAGGTATATGATTTTTATATATTTTTATGTTTTATGTCTTGGTGCTACAAAGGGAGAAGTAAACTAATTAAGTAACCAATTTAATTTAACTAATCGACTATGCTCTAACTAGTCCTAACACTAGGATTCGTTCCCATTTGCTGTACACATTTTGAACTAGTGTAAAACTACTGGGGTCACCAAACACTAATCGTTACTAGGTTACCAAGTGTTCCATGCATGCTTGAAGTGGTCGTACCAAGTGTGCTTACTTGGGAGAGTTAACAAGGTGAGAGAGAGAGAGAGAGAGAGAGAGAGAGAAAATTAATTAACTAAGGGAAACATTCAATAACTATAAATAACATTAAATAAGCAATTCTGAATATTGCAAGGTTTATCACAAAGTTTGTTTTTATTTTTGGCCACAAGGTGTGCTCAGGTACACAATGCTTGAATAAAGATCTGTTCGCTTTATGACTCCTACTGCAAGCACTTAGAAATAATTCTAACTCTGAGAATGAAAAAAGGCAAGAGTTCAAGTAAGGGACTAAGATTAATGAATTCACTATTGCCAAACCAAGTGCGCCCACCTCTTATTTATAGGTGACAAGACAGGCCTCGATATCGAATGTCTAACATCTCTTGGAAGGCTCCAATATTGCGTACGCAATATTGCAAAT
>MNCI01028015.1:8324-28151 GCA_015680685.1 Gnetum montanum | reverse complement strand
CATCAAAGAAAAGCTTTGGAGTTTATTAAAAAAAATATAAAGTTGAGGAATAAGAATTAACCAAGCTATTGTTGGACTCCTCATAAAGAAGCTCCTCTTTTTCTTTTGACAATGAAGTTAACAGACAAATGTCTTCATAACTATTTGGTCAATTCTGAAGCTGCCTCTACTATTATGCCATTATCCATATGTAAATAAACCTTCGTTTGACTCTTGAGAAATCCAATAAAAGGATCGTTTAAGTGGACAAAAGCAGAGTGAAAATTGTGGGTCAACTACCCCATGTTTTATTAGAAATCGCTTCTAAACCTTGTACAAAAGGTAGAGTAACTATTCAAGTGGTAGATATACTAGATTCATATAGTATTTTGTTATGTAAAAGTTGGAGTAAGAATTTATCTGGTTTATTCACACATGTGGCTATCTTTGAAAGGGGAGCCAAATCAAATATATATATATAGTGAACCTTTGATGAATGAAAGCATAACTTTGAATGGGAAAAATAAAGTCATTGAAATAAGAGCTTTTGAATTCAAAATTTGCACACTTCAATAAGTTTATAATTCCCAGAAAGAGAAATCTTAAGATTAGAAAAAATGGGAATTATAATTTGATGTTTCTTGTAACTCCAAAGGTGCAAGAGTTGGAGTAGTTCTAGTAAAAGTTGATTTCCAAAAGATGTTAAAGGTTTAACAATTGATATATATTTCCCTTTTACTAAAAACAAGGATGAATATGAAGCTTTGAGTATTGTAATTAAAATAGCATAAAAAGGAATAAGTAATCACCATAAAAGAAAATTGTTAATCCTGGAAACGGATAATGCTGAGTTCGGGAAGCTCGTAAGTTTCAGCTTTATAATGCCTCTGGAACAGCGTGGATTCTTGGGAATGATGCCGTGGCTTTATAATTCCATGGCTGGTGACGCTTGTTGGAAAAGGAATTCTTCCAAATGGTGCATACAACTAACTGTGCATGATGCCCTTCTTACCGTTCTTCCCTATTCAAGCCACGAATGTCACGTGGAAATTATGACTGCCCTGTCAGGTCGTTTTTGGTATTTCAAATATCTTTCCTTGTACGTCCGGATGGCAGTTTCCATACATGAGATAAGGTCATGACTTGGTATTATTTCTATCTGCTTCCCAGTGGCTACGTTATCCTTGGTAGTGTGAAAGTTGGCAAGTTCCAAGTCTTTCTTCCTGCCTTTCTCGGCATCCCACCTGAACCCCCTGCCGACGCGTTGGATGTGGTGTGGGCAAGGTTTCTGTGGCACGTGTCCTACGTTAACATGAAATTTTCCAATGCAGATTAATGGTCCCCCAACACGTCGGTGGCTGGTTCGGGGAGAACGATGGAATGTTTCTCCTACAATTTCTGTTTTCATGCCTAAATGGTGGGTAAACGCAGCAGATTTCATGGAATGTTGATTTCCCTATGTTAGCGATGTTTGAAATAAAACTTGTGGCCATACACTGATCCGTAAGCATGGTAGCGTACAAGAGATTTTAATTTTTCACTCTGGCTAAGCTGCATGCCTGCTAGGTTTTGAGGCGCATATTTTTCTCTAAGTTTCCCATGCCAATCTCCGTCTACAAATAAAGCGTTAACAGTTTCAAGCTCCTAAATGCACATGTCGTGCCATTGTTATTTTTCTTGGTCCTAGCAGCAACTTCTTTTGGGAGGACATACATAATATGAAACACTCTTGACCATAGCAAAGACATCATCATTATCAGTGTTGTACTAACGAGGCAAATCGCATCCATTGCTCCCTTCCTTTTTATCTCCAAAAATTATTTGTAAATCCATTCAAGTTGGTCATCACCATTATACCCACCAACGGAGCTCATCACTGGATAGCCCATGTTTACCCCTCAAGTTTGTATCATGATGCTGCAGCAGCATCTGCTACTACAGAAAAGGAAGAAAACATCATGTTTATGAAAACCTGGTTTTCACCTCCAAGATCCCGTTGCCTCCATTCGGTGCCCAACAAAATTGCCATCAAACTATGCTTTGAAACATATTGTTCGCCGAATGTGTTGACTCCGGTAGAGTTCTCTCCCACTGCTGCGTATTTTTGTAGCAGGACGTTTCGCTTGGTGCATGTTTATGCAACCACCCATCAAGCAGCAGCTGGGTGTGGTTGCCTGCCATTTCTGTAGCTCGGTGTAGTTCCCTGCAATTTCAATAGTTCCAAGCTCCTCCATATACATGTCCTGGCATTATTATTTTCCTTGGTCTTAGCACCGACTTCTTTTGGTGGCATATACATCGTATGAAACATACCCTCCACTACAGCAAAGACATCATTATCCTCACTGTACTAACGAGGCCAATCGCATCTATTGATTCCTTCCTTTCTATCACCCAAAATTATTTGTAAATCCATTCAAGTTGATCGTCATCATGATACCCACCAATGGAGCTCCCACTACATAGTCCATGGCTGCCACTCAAGCTTGTATCATGATGCAGCAGCTGCTACTGCTACTACAGAAAAGGAAGAAAACATCATGTTTATAAGAACTTGGTTTTCACATTCAAGATCTTATTGCCTCCATTGGGTGCCCAACAAAACTGCCATCAAACTATGCTCAAAAAACATATTGTTCCTGAAAATGTGTTGATCCTTGGCACCGCCTCCGGTAGAGTTGTCTCCTGCTGCTGTGTATTTTTGCAATAATGCGTTTTCCTGCTGCATGTCTGTGTAGTCACCTGTTGCACAGTAGCTGGGCATGGTTCCTTTCCATTTGTATGTACACATGGTCTTCTGGTGGTCTTCAGGCGCTGGCGTTGTATTTTTTGGTTGCTCCTTCCTTCCACACATTAGTGGTGGTTGCAAGATCAGGTCATGAAGGTCCCCTTCTTTCACTGCCACGTTGGCGCTACAGCTACCATGTTATGGCTGCATGTTTCTTTGCTACGCCTGAATGGTGTATGTTGCTGTTATCCACATGGATGAGGATTAGACCAGTGGGGGGAGCTGGTGGCACGTGTCAATAGGTGAGTGGTTCTGATGATGCATGCGCTTGTATAAGGTGATCACAAGGTGACAACCTCGAGTGATGGTTGGCATTGGCATGACGGTGGAAGCCTCTATAGTGGTGGGCAGCCAACACGTAATGTCCTCCTGTGCATGGGCCTGCACTGTCTGCAACAACATTTGTAAGGCAACGTGTAGCATGGGTCCTCGTTTGCCTCTGTCAAACCTGCTTCTCTTTTCTGAGCTAAGTCTTTGTTTATCCTGCTATTTTTAAATTTTTGTCACTCAACTTGGTCTCTATTGTGTAGTTTAAACACAATTTAAAACTCTGGTTAATCTTTCTTCAAGTTGTGAACTATTTCATGCTTTTTATTTCATGTTTCATTAATGCACAAGTATACTTGTTGAAATTTTAAAGCAAATAGCTATTTCCCTGCCAAAGTTGTTTTAAAATTGTTTAATTTATCTACATCATTAAACGTTGTGTTTTATGAAACACCACGTTGCTTTTTCAGATAAGACTATTCTCAAATTTTTGTATGGATATGAGAGGCACCCTGGACAATAGTCTTTTGAAACAAGTTTTGTGAGTGTTGCTATGTCCAAAATTTATGCATCAACAAATTTATGTAGAGAGAAGCTATTGTATGGCCAACCCTAAACACACATGGAAGTCAAAAAGTACACTACAATTATGCTTCACGCTGCAGGATCATTGCTCGTTCTTGCATATCATCACCTATAATCTTTTCCATTCATTAGGGGTTTTCGCTCAGTACCACCACTTGCAATTGCATGTTGAGTTCATGGATGTTTATTACTTCAACTATATATATCTATAAATATTAACACTGACAAGTCATAAAAGCAACGACACATGGCCGCAACACTTTAACATGAAGTTTTGCATCTTATGCAAGGGAGCCCATCTTAAAAGCTGGGTTGGTGAGGCCGATTCACACAAGGAGATCGTTCCTTTTCCTGGATGCATTTTATATCTCCCTTTCACGTCGTTCAGTTCTTATTTGTATCATCACACGTAAGGATGCATGGGTACCATACCATGACTTATTTCTAATGTCAGCAAAAGGAGTTATTCCAAGTCCCTTTTTTAGCCCAGGAAAACAAAAAAAGTAGCCCAAATCCCTACCCGATTCAACAGCAATGTTTCAAACTGCCATCAATGTTCCGTTATTAGGTTTTTGAAAAGTTTAGATTTTCCAATTTCAAATAGAACTTTAAAACACATGATACAGAAATTAGATACTATGATATACTTAGAAATTTAAATTAATAGGATAAATAAATCAAATTCGCATCCTAATCAAACAAATAAACTAATCTTTTGAGTTCTCATCCAACCATGTAAAAGAGACCAATCAATCAAGTATTTTATGTGATGTGAAATTAGAATTTGTTAAGTTTACTTGCTTACAATGTTAAGCCAGTGTATATTTGTAACTCAATCCTTCCCATAGTAGAGTCTTAGCCTTTTTACCCTTATAAATCATGTTAATTAAGACACTTGTGAATTATCAACAACTAGTGAAACATTAGCATCAAACATAAGCCTATCCTTCATATGGCCAAACCTCATTCTTTATTTCACCTTGATTGACTTCCTACAATACATGATGATGGACATAAAAAACGGAAAAGTAGAGAAGAATGAAAAAATCATATGAATAAAAAAAAGAAAAGAGAAAGGGGCATGTTGGAACTTTGAAATATTTATAATATAGATACACCGCAAAATATATAGTCTAATTAGAACTTTATAACTCAGCATTGCCCACCAACATCAAACCCATGACATAGATCCTTTAAATCAAGAGTTTTATCACTAGGCTAACACCTCCTTGTTAAAAAGGAGAAAATGCAACATTACCATATCCACAACTAACCATTTAGTTAACTCATAGGAGCACGTGAATAATGATTGCACTCTATAAGGAATCATCTACTAGATCCCTTCACTACTACTTACCTTTTTGTAAGGATATAAACTAATAGGGCTCCTACCTGTTTTGGATCAATGGGATTTATCATATAAATCATAGTGCAATCTAGTCATAACCTTCGAGAATGATGTTGAGTGGATTGCCAAGAATATTTGTGTATATCATTGTGTTCAAGAAATATAAAAGATATTATAATACATATGATACAAATAAGACCTGTATTGCTATAGTGAGAGATAAAGAAAATATTTATAATTTTGATAGATTTTATATTTATAAAAAACAAAACAATAATAAACATACATGCATTGTAGTCCCTCTTGGAGGTAGGTGCAATGCTCATGTTGCTATTCCTTTTGGGGACAAGTGTAACACCATACATAAAATGGCTCTTAGTTACAACCTCAATGGCCCAACACCATGTTATATAGTTATGACCTCCTAGGGTAAGAGTGAATCATCAAAGCTTATGAAAATGACAATTAAACACATGATTTTATGATTTTACTATTTTATAAATGTTTTCTTTGGTGTTTCAATGTTGAATGCATCAATGGTAGAATGAAGGAAAATCATAAGCTTTATTCACCACACAAACACTAGACTTCACATCTACCAAATGGTTCTGAGCTATGTAAGTATTGGTAGCACTTTGACAAAGTCTAGCCATACTTGTGAAAGTGATGACTCAAAACACACAAAACAGGGAAGAAATCAACTTATGCAAGATAGGAAGAGCTCTTCACATGAAATCAAATATCAAAAGCTAAATGAAAATGCTTGAATCAAGTTGTTAAGTGTGATAACTCATCCCAAGTATTTATAGTTTGTACGTGATAACTGGAGGGGTTCATCAACGCCAAGGTATCAATAAAGGCCTGTTAACGCAACCTAAACTAATCTTTGATGCACCTGGAGAAAAATTTAGCAAACCAGACCTATTAGAAGGATGCATCAGTGCCCTTACATTGATGCAAGGGGTGCATTGGAAGCAAGGTAGTTAATACATCCATCCAATCCCCAACCACCTACCCTCATCCTTCCACCTCGCGTCCCCTTTCCCCCATCCTTCCCCTCCCTCCCTCCCTTCTCTTGCATTCCCAAAATCATAATTTACCCAATCAATCTTAGGTGTAAGCTTTAAGGATCATAGAACATTCAATGAAGTCAAAATTATCCCAAAGAGCTTGGAATTATGCATACAACTTCAAAGTGTAGCCTAGGGGTAAGGGTGTATCACGAAGAACCAAGAACTTCTACCAAACATACTAGACCATAAACATGAGGCACATGAAATACTTCTTTTATCCAGGACTTACAATCAACTTACAAAATGCTATTGGATGACTCATCATAGAATTTCAAGTTTTTCCTTGAAAACATAAGGTTACATCTTTACTACTAGTGTCATCTATCCAATGTTAGAATATTATTTTTTTTGTTACCTCTAGAAGTTCTAGGTTAATTATGTGTTCTTTTTATTTTAAATTTTTTATAATAGAATTATTAGTTTTACTTAACCTTGGCATGCCCTTATGAGTATAAATACCTAACAACTCTTCCATTAGAAATGGGATGTTAGAATCTTGAAATAAGTGTAATATAGGTACACCATAAAATATATAGTTCAATTAGAAATTTATAACTTAGCAGTATCCACTTGAATCAAATTCATGACTTGGAGCTTTCAAATCAAGAGTCTTACCACTAGGTGAGCACCTCATTATTTCTTTTAACCCATCCATTAAAAATGATTGTGTAGTTGGTTAGAGCATGTGATTTATAGTTTACAATTCACAAGTTTAATTCCAATGGGCATGTTCATCTCACATACTATTATTCTAATGAGATGTTAGCTAGGATATAATGTTTCTTTAATAAATTTGATTTTTTAGTGGATATAATTTTTCTATTTTTAATTTTTCTCTAGAAAATTTAATTTGTCTAAAATTCTCCTATTAGAAATTCTTATTACTCCCAACTTCTTCAACCAATGTTGAAATTTTTGCTTCTTCTATCAATGTGGAAATTTCTACTAATTCTTAATATGCAGATTTACAAGCTGTTAACGAAAACTTTATGATGCCTTCTTCAAGTGATGTTGGTGCAACGAAGACACTTAATTTCGTTTTTCCTGATGATACATATGATTCACTGGTTGCTAATATTTTATTATAATATGTGTTTATTCAAATTTTGGATCACCTACCTCATAATGGAAATTTGTTTTTGCAGTTAAATGATGTAATGAAAAAACATGACATCTAAGTCCTTCATACTAAATATTATTTTTAATTTTTCTACTTATTGAGTTAGGTAATGCTTCAATGGTGCAACATGCCATAGATATAGGATCTTTTATACATAAACATGTATCATTTGTAAGTCACCTCTAGATTTTGATGTTCAATTTGAAGAATATGCTAAAGTCCCATGTTTTGTCAAGTTATGTAATCCATTGATTTTTTAGAAAGTTAAGCAAAAAATTGTTAGTCTTCTTGGTCCTATTAAGCATATAGAATCTATTTTTATAACTTTTGGTTTTCATAAATATTTTTTTGTTGAAATCAATCTTTTCAATCATAAAAAGTAATTCGAATTACAAGTAGGTAAGAGGACTTATATTAGCTAATTATATATTATAATCTTTCTAGTTCTTGTAACTTTTGCTATCATGGAGGACATTTGTTTAATGCTTGCCTTTTTCTATTGAAGAAAAAATATTTTGAAGAAAAGAAAAAATATATTGATGTTAAATATAGAAAAAAATAATATGAAGTTAAAAATATGAAAAATAAAGTTAATATTAATGACAAAAATGATGAAATGGCATTAAAGAATCTAGATAATATAGAAGCTCATATGTATATTTTTACTAGTACTTGAAAAAGTATTGATCACCCAAGATAGATAGCTTGTAAGATAATTTTTTTCTTATCTAACAAGAATACTATTAACTTAAAGATTTAAACTACTATTAACACGAAGATTATAGCTAATGGTAAAGATTCTTGACATAAGATTAATAATAAATGACAAGGTGAAGATCATCTAGAAGATGTGATATGATTTTTTGGTGAATCTTTCTTTGACATAAATATTGATATTAATTCACAACGTCAAATCCTTTTGCTATCTTAAATTTAAGTAGGGATATGGAAAAGTGATGTAAATATTATTAGAACTAGGACCTTCCTCTCTGCTAACAATTAATTTTCTTCATATCTTTTAGATAGTCTTAAAATAAAAAGAAATTTTTTCATATTTTTTTGTTGTTGTCTAATCAATGTCAAGATATGATATGCTCTAAATATTTTTTGTTTATTATTAATATTTTCTTGGGGTTTGGCACCCCCTAACCCTTCCATTGGAAATCATCCAATTACATTGATGATATCTAGGAGATAAAGCCAAAGAGGAAGACCTTGCTAAAGAGAAGAGAAGTTAGATCTAGATCGATGCTATCAACTAGGATATTTGTAAGTGCTCTTTGTTAGATCTTATTTTAGATTTTTTTTTGAATTCCATCATAAACCTTGGATTTTTCCTAGGGTTCAAAGCCTATTTTGAATATTTCAACCAGGTACAGATTTTAGCTATAGCACTATTCATCAAGTAGGAAAAATTTATTATAATGATTTTCTTATGGGCTTTTGTAATATATTCTCATGTGTGCATTTGATTTGGTCAATTTGGCTTATTTTCCAACAATTTAACAAAATCTTTTAAGATTTTTTCTTTATCAGAGTTGATGTATTGATGCATATTTGTAAGATTTAATACTATAATATGGATTTTATTATGCATGAGATGTTAAAGATTGAATTTTGTTTAATTTAGATTTTTTTTATTCCATTTTGTCTTTGATACATTTTTACATAATAGACCTAGGATTTCAGACTATAATTTGCATTTTTACGATGAAGATTATGAAGTTTACATAACCAATAATACTTTTACTGGTGAGGGTCTCAACATTGATTTGAGGAAGCAAAAGATTTAACATTGATATTATGTGTAATGTGTAAGGTGGATGAAGGAAAATCTGCCTTGATTTTCTCTAGATATTTTAGCCTTGTTATATTCTTATCTATTTTATATTTGGTCCCATACCTATCCCTACCAAAATAAACTACGTTATCCTTTTTTATTTTTGGGTTTATTATGTAACCCAAGTAATATATAAGGATCTCTAAGGATGCATCCTTGAAACATCAATATAACACAACAATGGCCAATGCCTAAGCTATAATCCTTCCTTGTAATTCTTCTTCATTATTCTCATTGATTCTCTCTATGCTTCAATCTTGAGCTATGATGTTGCTAATGGTCCAAGAGACAATTTTCTACTAGGGTTTTTCACCTTGAAGGTTTTCCCCAAGATAACTCTATGTCTTTTTAATTTCTACAACTTTCTTTAAATTTAATATTATATTGGTGCAATGATTAGGACTAACAATTGATATTGCATCCAGGTTCCACATACCACTATTATTTTGTCAAGTAATTGCAAGAAAAAATCATGACCAACTCTCTATCAAAAATTGAAATTGAAAAGTTCAATCGGTCTAGTTATGAATTATGGAAGATCAAGACGGAGGCTTTCCTTGTTGAAAAGAACCATCATTGTGAAATTTTAGGAGTAAAGTTTAATAAAATGTCTAATGAAGAGTGGGAAAATTTAAACTTGAAGGTGATAAATACAATTCATTTATGTCTTTCAGATTTAGCATTGCTTAATGTTTCCAATGTTCTTCTGCTAAAGATTTATGGGATAAATTGCAAACTTTGTATCAAACAAAGTCCCTAACCAATAAGTTGTTGTTGAAAAGATGATTGTATGCTTGTAAAATGGTTAAAGGTAATGCCATTACAAATTACCTAAATATATTTAATACACTAGTCCATTAGTTGCAATCTATGAGGGTAAGAATTGATGAGGAAGATTAGTGAATCACACTTCTTAGCACACTTCCAAATTCATGGGAGACATTTGTGATAGTTATAAGTAATACATCTACCAGATTTATTTTTTATAATATTTTTGATCAATTTTTGTATAAGGAAGTAAGAAGGAAGACTTGTACTCCTCAAAATGATGTGTTATTTATGAAAAATGATGTAAAGCCAAAGTTTGTTAAGAGGTTTCAATTTAAGAATAAGCCTAAAAAATTTGTAAAGAGGCTGCCTAAATGTTGGAATTATGGTAAAGTTGGTCATGTAAAGAAATATTGTAAAGCCCCTTCGAAAAAGAGTAAAGAGAGTAATATATCAAAAAGTGATCAACCCCCTCCTACTTGAGAGAAAGATTTGTATGTTGTCTCATCTTCTAATAATGTTGATATGTATTCATGATATGTGGACTTGGGTGCATCTCATCACTATACTCCACATGTCAATTGGTTTAATGAGTATACATCATCTGATCTTGGAATGGTAAGATTGGGTAATGCTGGTTTATGCAAAGTTATAGGGTAAAGTGGTAATAACTGCATGTTATATTATCAATAGATCTTCTTCATTAGCTTTTGATGGAAAAATTCCAGAGGAAGTTTAGAGTGGTAGGTCCATTAATTTAAACTATTTGAATATTTTTTGTTGTGGTAGACTCTGAGTTTGCCAAATGTATTTTTCTTGGTTATGGACATGGTGTCAAAGCTTATAAGTTGTATAATCCACAAACTAAAAGGATTATTTATAGTTGAGATATCATCTTTAAAGAAAAATGTGGATCTATGAAGGAGGAATCTTCAAATACTAAAACTCCTTCAAATGATGTAACTCCTATGTATGTGCCTATTGAAATTAATAATGAAATTTCTAAGGGTCATCCTTCCTCAGCTAGGGATATTGCCCTAGTTAACAAGATGGTGATAGCATGGTAAATGAAGAGGAACAACATGAAGAGGGAGAAAATACTTTTAGTGAAGATGAGTCATTAAGACATTCAACACATATAAGAAAATTACCATCACATCTAGAAGAATATGTATTATTTACTAAAAATGATGAGTCATCAACATATGATGAGGCAAGTTTGTCTATGCAAAATTCAAAGTGAAAACAAAAAATGGATGTTGAAATGTCATCAATTCACAAAAATAAAACTTAGAAATCAACTAATATTCCACCAGAGAGAAAACCGATTAAAAATCAATGGGTGTACAAAATAAAATCTAGGAATCAATACAAAGTACAATGTGTAGCTGGAGGATTTTCTCAGAGAAAGGGGATTGATAATGATGAAATCTTCTATCCAATAGTAAAATTAACATCCTTAACATCATTGTTGGCTATCATAATTGTTTATGATCTTGAACTTGAACAAATTGTGTGAAAAAAACATTCCTCAATGGTGATCTTGAGGAAGAAATATATATGCTTCAACTTGAAAGATATGAAATTAAAGGAAAAGAGCATATGGTGTGTTGATTATTAAAATCACTATATGGGCTTAAATAGACACCAAGGATGCGGAATAAAAATTTTAATGAGCACATGATAAATCTTGGCTTCATTAGAAGTGTATAAGACTCTTATATGTATGTTAAAAATACAAGTGAAAAATATGTTATCTTGCTACTATATGTTGATAAAATGTTAATAGTAGGTAATAACATACATGATATTCAAGAGTTAAAAATTCATCTATTTTCTTAATTTGAGATGAAGGATCTTAGTGTTGCACAAAAAAGTTTTGGCATTGAAATTAAAAGGAATAGAGCTAATAAAAGGCTTTGGCTTGGACAATTTGCATATGTTGCAAATATTTTAAAAATATTTAATATGCATAATTGCAAGCCTATGAATACATCTTGTGAAACTAGTATTAAACTTTTAGTTGAACAATGCCCAAACACAAGTGAAGAAAAATAACTCATGGTTAGAATTCCATATGCTAGTACTATTGGTAGTTTAATATATGCAATGGTCTCTACTAGACTTGATATTGCTTACATTGTTGGAAAACTTAGTAGGTATATGTCTAATCCAGGGATACAACACTGGATTGCAATGAAGTAAGTCTTTTGATATCTTTATTGTACTTCAAATTATGGGATATTTTATAAAAATTATTCCAATTGACTTCATGGCTTCATTGATGTAGATTGGGGTGGTGACATTGATAGTAGGAAATCTACTAGTATATATGTGTTTAATCTTTTTGGTGGCGTAGTTTCTTGGAAAAGTTAGAAACAATATTATGTTGCTTAGTCTACCATTGAAGCTAATTATGTTGTTGCTGACTTGGCATGCAAAGAGGCTATATGACTCCAAAGGCTAATATCTAAACTTGGCATCACTTAGACTTCAATTAAAATTGCTTGTAATAGTCAAAGTACCAAAAGCATATCCAAGAATCCAACCTATCATGCCTGAACAAAGCACATTGAAACATAATATCACTATATACAGAAAGAAATTAAAATGCAAAGGATTATTCTAAATAAAATATCTACTAAAGCAAATCTTGTATATGTACTCACCAAGTCAATGCTTGCTAAAAAAATTCTTTGGTACCAATCAACATTTTGTCTTCTTTTGACCTAATTTCCTAAAAATGGTCTAGATCATTCTTCAAAGAATCTTTATCTTCAAGAGGAAGAATTGTAAGGTGAATAAAGGAAAATATATCTTAATTTTTTTTAGATATTTCTACCTTGTTATATTCTTATTTATTTTATATTTGGTCCCCTACCTATCCCCACCAAAATAAACTACCTTATCCTTTTTTATTTTTGGGTTTATTTTGTAACCTAAGTAATATATAAGGAGCTCTAAGGAAGGATCCTTAAAACATCAATATAACAAAACAATGGCCAATGCCTAAGCTATAATCCTCCCTTGCAATTATTCTTCATTGTTCTCATTGATTCTCTCTATTCTTCAATCTTGAAGCTATGTTGCTGCTAACGATCCAAGAGTCAATATTTCGTTAGGGTTTTTCACCTTGAAGGTTTTCCCTAGGGTAACTATGCCTCCTTTTAATTTTTGTAGCTTTCTTTAAATTTAATATTATATTGGTGCAAGTGACTAGGAATAACATAATGCTGCTAAACTTAGTAGGTAATCCTTCAATCAAAACCACCACTTATTTACCATTTTATGAATTGGCTAAGGATTTACATGAATCTATTACTCAACAAATTTCTAGGAGGTATATTTTCATGCAAATTCTAGGTTATTTACCTAATTCCTAAATTTTTTTGAATCATTTAAATTTAGTTTAGAAAGATCAAGTTTTGGATGTTGTTCATGCTCATTATTTGTCAAATTCATTTTTGCTGGTAGAATTTATGATTTGATGATGGTTTCTAAGGTCCTTGATATCGATGTTTTTAATCATCATAATGATTTATTGATTATTTGAAAGTGAACTTCTTCTTTTAATCTAGCATCTCATGAATTTTAAAAGGTTTCTTAGTTTTTTGAATTGTCTCTTGTATTGGGCTAATTAAGCATTCTAAAATCCTTGTTGTACATAGTGGTTTTCATAGAATTTGATGTATGATTGAAATATATCTTGATTCGCTTAAGTGAAAAATTTGTTTGCATGNTTATCCCACCCCTTTCTTTTACTATTTTTCAACAAAATGTATCTTCAAACAAGGTTTTGATGAAATTGGTTTTAAAAAGTTATTTAATGATTAAGGGAAAATAAATATATACTCCTTAGGTTTCACATAATCCTATTGTTGATTCAGATGATTTTCAAATGGTTATTCATAATAGAAAACATCAAGAAGGTCTATTTACTAGCGATTACATGCTAAATCTTTAGAATGAACAACATGTTAGAGATATATTAACTACTAATAATTCGTTTGAAACTATTAGTTTAGATATGGAGATAATATCTTTTAATAATTTTTATTCTATATACAAGGTGAGGGCTTCCTACCCCTTGAGAAAATGTTAATATTTTCATGGAATGTTTGATTTTCTTCCTAGAGGAAAGATTTTTCAAGATTGGTTCTAATGATGAAAACTTAAAAAGACATCCTCCAAAGAGTTAAGCCTTTTCTTTTTATTGATTTGGAGTTTCTTCTCTTTGTAGTACTCCTTTGCTTTTGTACTTTGAATTTTTATTTTTAACATATATATATAGGGGTTTGATACCCTTACATGACCAATGATGAGCAACCCAACAATTAGATACAAGGAGAGAGAATGAGTCAAAGACATATATCCAAACATGATTCTATCAATATTTAAGATATGTGAAATATAATATTCAAATAACAAATGATCATAACTATACTTGGTAGTTTTAACTAAATACTAATGAATGTATTAATTAAAGTTAATAAATTATTAAAAATAATATAACACTTTAACATCATAAGGATGTACAGTATCATATAGACACTGTGATTGTGTAAGCATACACTCATGATGATAAACAATACAACTAAAATAAAATAAGACGATAAGTTTGTATATAAGAAGAGAGATGTTTAACATCCTCAATTAAATGAAACGTACATTTTATTTATAAGGATTAAAGATTTAATTCATTTACAAAATTTTTGAAATTATTTATACTCAATAGTTTAGCAAAAACATCAACAAGCTAATCTCTAGTATTAATTTACACTAGTGAAATCCTTTAACAAAAGTATGTTAGATGTAATGCACAATAATTTTTATATGATTTGTTCTCTCATGAAATACTGGATTTTAAATCAGCTTAATGGCACTTTGATTATCATAGTAAACTATTATTGGTAACATAATGTCCTCCTTTAGCTCTTTAAATAACTGATGAATCCACTTTAATTTTGTAACCAGATTCACTACAACCCTATGCTTGGATTTTGTAGAAGATAGAGAAATAGCCTTCTACTTTGTCAATAATCATGATATTATATTTCCATAGTGTTTAATCGTGAACATTGTGAAGAGGTATCACCATTATAGTTTACATCTATGTAACCTTCCAAATCAACATTTGAAGGATAATTACAATTTAATCCATACTCAACAATACCCTTTAAGTATCTTAGTACACCTCGGGTCAAATTCATGTTTGTTGGTTTATGATTAAATTTGGATAAAAAATTTACTGAATATGAAATATCTAGTTGAGTTTTTGTCAAATAAATTACTTTTCTAATAAACGTTGTGGCCAAGAATAGATTCAAAATCATTCATCCATGGTGCATTACCAAAATCTAATGTTGTTGATTGGATTTTAGTTCATCATACAATATTCTTCTAATAGATTCAAAACATACTTCTTTTGAGTGACTTGTATGTTGCTCAATAATTGATGAATTTCAAAACCAAGAAACTAATTGAGTAAACTAGGATCTATCATTTTTAATTTGGTTTTTAACTAGTTCTGATGAGTGGTGAGGTACCCCTACATTCAACATTATGAATACGAGCATTACACGCGTGATCTAGTCGAACTCCGCAGACTAAGTGCCTACACGCCTTATGGAACACTTAAGGTTAATCATTCATTGTCTTCCTAGACTTACTTGTAGTTGTCATGGTTGTATGGTTAAGTAAGTCTGAGGTATGTGATTTTTATAGTTTTTATGTTTTATCTCCTATGCTAATGGGGTAAAGGATGAAGAGACTAATTAACTAACTTTAACTAACTAACTAAGCCTTAGTTAACCTAGCATTAGCATCCATTCCCACTTACTGTTCACATCCTAAACCAATGCAACATTGGTTATCAAACACTATTCGTTACTGGGATTACCAAGTGTAACGCACGTGCTCGAAGCGGTCGTACTAAATGCACTTAACTATGGGAGAAGGGTTGATAGAGATTTAATTAACTAATAAAGAATTTAAATGATAAACAATAAATAATAGTAATTGAAATCCTAATTAGGTTATTCCATGCACTGCAAGGTTTATCCAACAATTCGTCTTTATTTTTGTACACAAACTTGTGTTCAGGTACAACATTTGCTCGAATAAAGATCCATTCACTTTGGAGCTCCTATTGCGGGCACATGGAAATTATTCTATCTCTAGAGAGGTAAAATTGCCAGAGTTTTGCTACGGTCTAGGCCTAAACGAGGAAACAAGCAAGAGCCACCTCTTATTTATAGATTTGGTAATGCACTGCGATATTGCGTACGCGATATCACAGGGGAAGATGCAATATCATGGGGGATGCGATATCGTAGTGGACGTGATATCGTGTAAGTGATATCGTAGCCCATGCAATATCGCATCCCATCATACCCCCATGACTGAATAAAAACACGTCCTTGAGTTCCTTACAAAATATTGGGATGGTATGGGATTATTGACTCAAATGGAACTAATGGTGAATGGGATGACATGTGAAGGAATCATCATTACAGAATAAGACAAAATTGGTGTTCATGACAACAAGAGTGAACACCTTATACATTTGACATCAGGCCTTATTTGGCAGATGAGAGAGAAGAAAGAAGAGAAAATAAGTCTATTGTCACCAATGTCAAGATTGCGTCTTTCGTTTTCTATCCGTAAGCACACCATCGATCTTGCTCCTTGCATAGCTGCTTCAGCACCGATCCATTCCAGGTGTTTTCTCCAAATCCAATCCATTGTTGCATGATTACCATTTGCACACATAACACAGTCTTTATATTAGCAAGGGTAAATGACTTAGAATGTAGTTGATACCTTGCTTCGGTGAAAAGGTCCATTGGTTGAGTTGTGGTATGGCTAATATGGATCTAGAGATATAATAGTGGTGACTAACGAAGGTGTAGGGGTTAGGAGATAATAAAAAAATCAAAAAAATTGGGTCAGTACGCCGATGACTAAGAGCGAACCTCTGGTAGCAATAGAATGGAGAAAAGAAAAGGAATAAGAAAGGTGGAGAAAAAGAAACAACTGTAACATCGATGATAGAGATGTCAAGATGGAAATGAAAAAAATAAGGTTGATTGCAAAAATGTTAAGGGAAATAATTTAACTAGTGCACCAAATATGAATGCCAGTGGATCCTCCCCAAAGTAGGCTCATGCCCATAATGCCCTGACACACCCACATTCAAAGAGTCTGTAGGATTTGGAAATGTCATTTGGAACAAGAGTTAAACTCTTAACCACAAGAATTTACCAAAAAGAAAACAATGCATCCACCAAAATATACACTAATGATACAATCAACAATGCGGTAATAGATGGGGAAAGAAGGATGAAAAGGAGAGAATGGAATGGAGTCTCAAGAACAAGGTGGTGTACAACCCCTTGTGTAGTTAATGATTAATGTGACTCAGTAGATTCCATTCCAAGTCCGACCTCAAACCAACCACATCCAGTGACTTTGCATTAATGCATTCGGCTAATCCATCCACTTGAATAACAATAATGCCTTCACCCAAGAGCTACCACCATTCTGATGAAACGAAGGAGGAGAAAATGGGAAGCAAGAGGGGCCTTAGCTAGAGGGAATATGTTTATTTTAGTTCCATAACCAATTCTTGTAGCCAAAATGATTATTTCATCTAAGGGCTGTGCTTTGAATTCTCACTGTGTTTTTTTTTTGTTTTTATGCATGAGAACCACACCATGCAAAGACTTATTATTTTTATTTACTCAGCTTCCCGATAATTGGGTAACATCAAAATGGTAAGAAAACTCAAGAAGAAAACATCCAAGAACCCAAGAGAATGGCCAACACAAATGCATCAAGTTCCCTTGAAGTCACACCCTTTTCAAGCCTTGAGTCCTTAGTTTGAGAAATACCTAGTCACCGATTCATTGATAGTTCTTATTAGAAAGGGACTGTACATTTCCAAGATGAGAGAGACCATATAAATTTGTGGATGTATGGGTGAAGTGGACTCATTGCCTATCATATCAAAAGAACCATACCTTAGTATCAACATCATAACTTAAAGGTAAAAACCAAACATTAGTAATCAATAGAAAATAGTTCACACCATCATTAATAGCACTTATTGGGTGAAAAACTGAACAAAATGGATAAGTACACACACACACACACACACACACACAAAGAAATGTAAAAGTATGAATAATTTTGTAAAACAAAAAAAAAGAAAAGTTGAAAAAATTTGTAAAACAAAAAATATGTAAAACAAAAATGTGTAAAACAAGAACATGTAGAACAAAAGCCTGTAAAACAAAAACATGTAAAATAAAAATGTGTAAAACAAAAACTTAAAAGAACTGAGGGCCTTAAATGATTAGCATAGATGGTCATCTCTCCCATGACTGAATGGAAAGGAAGAGATCCAAAATAATGAGCGACATTTGAATTTCTTAAAAGTGTCCAACTTCTCCCAATTGATGTTTTCAGGTTAAGGGGTGGAAGTCGACGATGCTCATACTACAATGTATCTATGCCTTCGTTGTGGCCATGAGTTGTTTCCCCAGTTTATTCCATGCATGTTGGTGGGCTGCTCTCTTGATCAGTTGTCAACCACTGGGTGTTCTCTTGTTGTGTGGTTGCTACATATAGGAACCTTTGTATTTGAGGTTCTTGGGCACACCAGCTGCATGGAGGAGATGTTGAGCATTCCTCCATGTCATCACCCTATGAGTCACTGTATGTGATGCATGGAACTTCTTCTTCTTGATCTTTTCATAAATATTTTCCTTAGATATTTCCAAGGAAAGATCATGGATCCCTAGGCATGCGTTGATGGTGTTGAGCCATGCCCTCCCCATTATAATTGGGAAGTTCCTTTTGTTACTATTTATTTGGATCACCAGGAAATCAGCTGGGTATGACCAACCACACATGGTGGTAACAATGTCCTCAACCTGTCGTAAAGGGACAGTGATGGACTGGTCAGCGAGCTCTAATTGGATATTGCTCTTCTTAAGTGGAGGCAGGTTCCAAGCTTGATACATTTCTCATGAGATTAAGTTGACTCTGGAACTTGAGTCAAGAAGATCCTTGTGATGTTCATTCCCAATGGCTTGGAGATAGATTAGGGGGCTTCGAGGATCAGAGAATTTCTTGGGAAGGTGGCCCAACTTGATCCAATTGGTAATAGTATGTGTTAACATAACTGTGTGCGATGAGCTTTTTTGTTGGTTAGAAGGGAGCTTCGAAGCCTTAATTGATGGTGGATCATGTACAGACTCAACTGCTTATGGTTGTGAGAGCTTGTTTGGTCTTTTGGTTCTAAAGAAAGGTCTTCTCTTTGTACGGTTATTAGAACTCGTAGTGGATTGAAGGTTTACAGCTCTCGTAGCATTACGTTGCTGTGGTTGAGTGGGGAGTTCCCCTTGCATTGTTGGAGTAGGTGGTATTGGAACCATTGGTGTAAGAGTGGCAGATGGATTTGGAGGATGGTATGCATGTGGACTATCTCTCGAATGAGAAGTAGTCCTAAAATACTCCTAAACTTGGTAGTGACGTTGTGGTGTTGCGTGACCCATAGAGTCACTTGGAGAAACCAGCTGCTGCATGTAATAGCCATATGGATCTAGTTGCAAGTAAGGGTATTGTTGTCTAGGCGGTGGCATCCCCCATGACTGTGGGAGTTGCCATTGCTGATGTTACTCGATAGGTTGTGGCGGCGTCCCACTTGGATAATATGTTAACGGTTGGTGGAACTGCCTCGAGTTACCTTGGGGATAATGTAACCATCAAGGTGCTTGCCTTTTATTAAGTCTTGGGTTGAGTGCATACACCCCAGACTCTTGTAGATGTGAGATTATTGGGCTACATCCCTTAGGATGGTCATATTGGTAGATCTCACATCCACCATCATTGTCTATGTTAGAATCCACAACCTCATCGATGATAATTATTTTTCTCTTACCCTTGTCACATGCATGGCCTGAATCTCTCCACTTTTTCTTATCATGGTCACTACTTTGTTCCTCCTTAGATTCTTCTACGATTTTTAGGACAGTTTCAATTTTACTATCTAAG
>MNCI01028009.1:269326-284022 GCA_015680685.1 Gnetum montanum | reverse complement strand
TGAAGAATCAGTCTTAGAATCAAGAATATCTTTTGAAATTTTTAAATTTTCCAAATTATCAATCTTCTTGGTCATGAACTAAAAATAGTATTTAATTTCTTAAGCCATTATAGTAACAAAGAAATGTTGATGTGCTAAAATTATAAGGCTTATGAACTTAGAGGCTAAATTTTTAGTCCTTGTTCTAGCTCCAAAACAACTGTTGACGACCGTTTGGGACGTGACTGCCAACAAGTATCCTCGAATAGGATTTAGGTGCTTGCTGGTCTCTGGCAACACCAAGGCCCAGATACCTCCAAATAGAATTAGTAGTTAATGTGAGTATGTGTGTGTGTTGTTGTGAAAAATGAAATGATTGGGTTGTGTGTAAAACTATAAATGACTTATCTTAAAGAGATTCAGCCAACTTTGCAAAGTACTGTGAGTTGTTGAGAGTTCCTATTTTGTTCAATTGCCTAGTCTATGCAGTCCTTATAATACCTACTTGTAACAAATAAAGTTTTGCAAAAACATTTGAGCATAACACTATGAATCTACTTCTAATTTTCCCCAGAGAGAGATAGTTCCACAAGAAAACTAGAAATAGAGTGAGATTCAATGGAAATAGAAAGAAGAGAAAAAGAAAGCAGATTTGTCCAAAGATCCCAAACGTTTAAACAAGGAAAAATAATACGAGTAAAAACTTCGTAATAAATCTATCCCAAATTCAATAACTACGAATTGTTCAAACTTCCAAGGCTCAAATAAGCAATTTCTTCAAGACAATTCTACTATGCTACCAAAAAGAATTGCTGCATAAACTATCACGTACCAGACTCTATTTTGGCTAGATAATGGATGTCAACAATTGCATTGAACAGAACCTTCAAAAGACTTGACAATTTATAATTGAAATACAACGGAGATTCACTTTAAAGATAAAAGAAGCTATTCTGGTCCTATCAAAATACCAAAGATTTTCTGAACCCTCTTGACTACTGAATCGTTCAACAACTTGACTACATCTAGAGGCTCTCTTACAACAATCTTAATAGTGGTTCTTATACATTTCACAATAATAAAATTCACTACTAAAATGCTCTTAAGGCTTTCAAACACAAGCTCTTCTATGGCAAAATTTTAATAGAATTTTTCTATCATGCAACAAGAACAATAAGAGCAATCTAAAAATCCCAAAATTATTTGCCAAGCATGATACTATCTAAACCACTAGCTCAACGATTTAAACAAAATAAAAAATAAACATAACTCACAAAACTATAACAAAGAGGCCGAAATGTTATCTTTAGCAAGCCATCTTCAATATATTTCTTCTATCAATTCTTTAGAGAATGCTCTTCTAAGAGACTTCTTCCTTTCTCCCAAGGCCTCCTTCTCTCTTAAGACTTTTTTTTTTTTTAGCTAAACTAGACCCTTTCCTTTTTTCTTCTTCTAAGGCCTTGAAGCCTTTTTATAGGGTCTCATAGGTAGTTAGAAATTACAAAATATCTTGGGTAACTTACTCCCCAAGCAAAGAAGTTACAACTTGCCCAACAAGTTAGGAGAAAACTATGCCTACGTTGACATGTGTTTTCTTAAATAACCATTCCATGAATTTCTTTTCTTCTTGAATAATAATATCTTATTTTAAATATGTTACTTTCATGTATCATTCTACATATTATTTGATTTAAATTTTGAAGCTATTACTTGGACGATAGAAAAACTATCATTGCTATGAATGTTTTAAATGGCAGCAGATGAGCTGGGATTGGGCATGAACAGGTACTCTCCACTATACTTAGCACCATGGATGAAAGGAAGGACCATTTTTCATGACTTTAACTAGGCCTCTAGTGGTAGAAGCATCCTCAACTCCACCAACAATGTTTTCATTTACGTCGATATGTTTGAATCAAAACAGCGCCTCCACCATTCTCTATCTGGATTGATCATGCTCTGGACCAATGATTTCTACAAAAACCTTATCGATGTATGTAGTGAGACCTATTTTTGTACCACGTGTTCATTGAACTACCACCACTCAAGTCTCAGCATGATGCCCTTGCTTACCATGTTTGTGGTTACTGCCATCTACGATCGTGCATTGCTTCTTTTCTTGGAGTTTATCTCTCTACCGTTCCTTGGTGCTCTATCAAATACGAGCTAGAAGCCCTACTACATTTTTCTTTCTAAAATCATTTTTATTCAATTTGTGAATCACGGATGGCTGTTGTATGATTTGGGTCCTAATATTGGCAAGATTTGATATATTCTTGATGCTTGTCTTGCTATTTTTCTTCTAAAATCATTTTTCATAACCTGTTCTTGTTTTT
Source organism: Gnetum montanum (assembly GCA_015680685.1). Taxonomy (NCBI): domain Eukaryota; kingdom Viridiplantae; phylum Streptophyta; class Gnetopsida; order Gnetales; family Gnetaceae; genus Gnetum; species Gnetum montanum. The sequence continues at coordinate 281,707 of MNCI01028009.1, read as the reverse complement.
TTGATTTTTATCGCTGATTCAAATACAGAGTATATACAAAGTGTTTAAAATTTTACTTTTTACTAGTGTCTCTACTTTTGCTCTTTTTTATTTACAAAAATCAATAGACATTACTTTGGCATCCAATTCCCAATTTTTGTATATACTGCTAACTACATTTTAACTCTTATTCTTTTTCTCTTTTCTTCTTTTTGTTCTGCTTTTCATATATAAGGCACATGAACAAATTGCTTCATGAAGAATAATATAATTTCCAATGACCAGTTTACCATCAATTGCAGTTACTTTGATTCTTCATTTCTTTCTTCTTTAAATTTAGATACTATTTCTCTTTATCCACAAGCTGAAATTTTGTTTATTCTAACAAAGTACAACAACCTTTCCTCCAATCTTTCAGCTTATAAAATTGCTTTGCAATGGATTTTTAAAAGCTCCCTTATGAATTTAGTGAGAAAACATAGTTAATGGTTTATGAAATTCTTGCCACTTATCCAAATAATAATAAGAGAGTACTAAAAATTGGAAAAAGATTTAGTCAATTTTATCATGCAAACCTGTTCCATGAAATGGTCAAAATGTGCCCACATTTCTGCCCCCTTTAAAAGGCTTAAAGAAATTTATGCAAGCCCCATTTTAAAACTAAATTGTACTTGAAGATTTTATTGAACATTTTATAGCTGAAAAGATAAATCTTTTTGGAAGAAAATTCTCATCAAACATAAGGCTTTGTGGTATAAAAACCTCATTCCTAGAAAAATAAACAAACTGTACACTATCAAGTCTTTTATCTATGGACTATTCTTGAGATGGGAAGATAATGGAGAGGGTTACTTTGGTAGGAATCTTCATATCTCTAACCTTCTCATAAGCAATCTCTGAAGTGATAAATGTTGTTCTATTATTTTCTAGCTTGCTGGAGCTTTCAACTTGATCTTCTTGAGCTTTTTCTTTAGTAATCTTCTCATCTTCTTTCTCAGTTGAATTCTTATTTTCTTCCCAGTTGGGTCCTTCTTTTTCTTCTTGGGACACAAAGGANACACAAAGGCTTCTTCCCATGAATCTTCATTGATTGGTTCTTTCTCCGTTTCCTCTTTTTGGGTGCAATTTTGATATTGTCCCCAAAAATTTGATTCTATTTCTAAACCTCCTGTGAGGAATGAGAATTCATCAACCAACCAAGCCATGAAAGGACATTCTTTACATTCTGCACATGCTCTAGCTTTCAAGTAAGTTGTTAACACATGTTCTAGGCAACATCCCATCACATAAGGAATGAAATGCTTCCTCATTATTCTACCAAAATCCATCTTCTTTTTCAAATTAGCTCTTTTCTCACTTTCTCTACGCAACTTGAATTGGAAAATGAGGAAATCCTTGGCTAAATTTTCAGCCCTCCTTTTAGTGCCAAAAGAACTGTTGGCGACCATTTGGGACATGACTGCCAATGATTGTCCTCGAACAGGCTTTATTTGCTTGCTAGTCTCTAGCAACACCAAGGCCCAGATACCTCCAAATAGACTTAGTAGTTAATGTGAATATGTGTGTGTGCTATTATGAAAAATGAAACGATTGGGTTGTGTGTAGAACTATAAATGACTTATCTTAAAGAGATTTAGCCAACTTTGCAAAGATCCTATGAGTTGTTGAGAGTTTCTATTTTGTTCAATTGCCTAGTCTATGCAGTCCTTATAATACCTACTTGTAAAAAATAAAGTTTTGCAAAAACATTTGAGCATAACTCTTCGAATCTACTTCAACTTCTCTTTTAATAAGTAAAGGCATGAAACTTCTATCTTTATCATTTTTTCACTACATCTTTGTACAAATTCAGAAGCTGAGCTTACAATCTTATTTGTAATTCTTGCTGGCAAACCATAAACTAAGTTATACGATGATGTTCCAATAGCTCTCTTGAATCTAATTCAATTTGACCATAACGCAGATTGTAAATAATTGATCCAATTTCCTAGATTCCCATCCATCGATTTCTTGATATAAGCAATAAGCTTTTTATTGGTGGATTCTGCTAGGCCACTTCCTTGAGGATAATAGTTTGATGAGGAAAATAAGAAAATAGATTTTTCTGATGCCCATTTGATAAACTCTTTAGATTTGAAGGCAGGTCCATTTTTTGACACTGACACTTTGGGTAGAACAAATCTACTTAGAATTTGATCTTCTAGAAACTTAATCACATCTGATGCTGAACTTCCTCTTAGAGCCTTTGCTTCAGACCATTTAGTGAAATAATTAGTAGCCGTGAGAATAAACTTGTATCCAACTCTTGAAGGAGTAATTGTACCAATAAAATCCAAACCCTATTGTTGAAATAGTCTATCTGCAACTACTGGCTTTAAAGGGACTCTAGCCTTTTTAATCTTGGGCCCATGAATTTGACATTTATAGCATTTTTGAATCTTTGAACTAATGTCTTGATACATGGAAGGCCAGTAATATCCATATCGAAGTATATGTTGCATAGTCGACTTAGAGGATTCATAAAATAAATTCAAATGATCATGAAATTGTTCCAAAATGAAACTAATATGATCATTATGAACACATTCCAATAAAACCCCTCGAAAATATTTTCTATATAATATACCATCTTTAACAACGAATCTTCATGCTCTAAATGTTTAAACAAGGTAAAATTAATGTTTACCTACTTTTATTAGAGTCTCTTAGAAGAGTATTTTGTAAAGAATTGATAGAAGAAATATATTGAAGATGGCTTGCTAAAGACAACATTTCGGCCTCTTTGTTATAGTCTTGTGAGTTATGTTTATTTTTTATTTTGTTTAAATTGTTTAGCTAGTGGTTTAGATAGTATCATGCTTGGAAAATAATTTTGGGATTTTTATATTGCTCTTATTATTCTTGTTGCATGATAGAAAATTTCTATTAAAATTTTTTCATAGAAGAACTTGTGTTTGAAAGCCTCAAGAGCATTTTAGTAGTGAATTTTATTATTGTGCTATGAAATGGCCAAAATGTGCCAAAAAAATAATGAGAGAGATCTGAAATGTTTAAACAAGGTAAAATGATACGTTATTAATGTTTATAACTTTGTGATAAACCTTGCAATATTCAGAGTAGATTAATTAATGTTAATTACAGTTATTTAATTTTTTTCTTAGTTAATTAATATGTTCACTCTCTCCCTATCACTCTCCTAAGTAAGCACACTCAATACAATCACTTCAAACATGCATGTAACACTTGGTAACCTAGCAACGAGTAGTGTTTGGTAATCCTAGTAGTGTTACACTGGTTCAAGATGTGTATAGCAAGTGAAAACAGATGCTGATGTTAGGACTAGTTAGAGCATAGCCAATTAGTTAACTTAAATTAAATTAGTTACTTAATTACTTCACTTCTCCCTATGTAGCACCAAGACATAAAATATAAAAGCCATAAAAATCATATGCGTTAAGTTTACTTAACCATACAATTGCGCTGTACATGTAAGCTTGGGAAGATAATGATTGACTAACACATCCTTGTTCCATAAAGATGTATAGGCACTTAGTCCTTAGAGTTCAACCAGATCATGCATGTACACTTATATTCGTATGGTTGAGTGTAGGGATACCTCGCCGCTCATCATTGGTGCCATTGCTAGGGACTTTGTTGTTTGTGCATAAATTGGACCTTAGGAAATCTTTCTCATTGTTTGAACAAACCCTTAGGATTGGTTATCTTACAACTATTAAAAATAAGAATATTGCACCCTGAATAGACAATCATGTCTCCTTCTTCTTACAAAAGTGCTTCATCGCCTAGGTCTAATACAAGAAACAATTGGAGGCATAGTACACATGGTGATGATCCACTAGTACCCCAACAGTTCTATGTGGTATATGTTCATCCCAATGAATATGTACCAAACTTTACCTTATCCTTTATCAAGATGAACAACTGCATTGGCAAGATTTAGAAGATAACATAGTTTTACCTCCTAATCGTTCAATCCCAAGCATGTTTCTTCGTGCTCTCACACAAATTAGCATGTAGCACTTACAAGCTAAATACATTGTGCATGAACATGACTCGAAATAGTATTAACCCATAGAGGCACAATGTCAAAGGGACCTACAACAAGAGAAATGATCCTAGGGTGTCCCACACGTCTTAAGTGAAAATGAGGGTGGTGAACCTACCTCAGGAGGTTTCCCACGAAACAATGTTCCTCCCATTGACTTTGGTCAAGGGGTTGTGTATCAAAACCTTCACTCAACCATCCATAATCTAGGTTTTGATACCAATGGACACAAAGGCTTTGAAAAAGGAACATGAACGCATCATAAATATGGACATTCTAATCATAACTATGAGTGAGGCCATGACCATCGAAGAGAAGATAGCAAGCACCGTCATGGGGATGGTCCTTCTTCTTCTTCACCTTTATCATCTCCTTCACCCTCTCCTTCAAGATCTGTACATAGCCATAAGGAAAAATGCCATGACGATAATAGTAAGCAGAACAGAGATCACGACAAGATAGTTGAGAAATGGGGCAAGGACACTCAAGAGAATCACATCGTGAGAGAAGGGAGACTAGGGAACAACATAGGCATCATAGGCATCATAAACAAGATGATCACTATGAACCCCTACTCACTACCCAAAGTATGTTAGACATAATTGAGGTTGTTAGAGTTCCAACAAGACACCAAAAAGATAGTAGGATCAAGAGATTAGATATGAACAATATCCCACAATTCGAAGGGGGATACAACGCTAATCCTCAAAATCATCTACAAGCATTTCACAATGCATGTGCCTTACAAAACATAGAAAACAAATGGCAGAAACTAAAGTTGTTTCCATAGACACTGATCAAAGAAGTGGAAAGCTAGTACCAGTTCTTAGAACCAGAATCCATTCATAGGTGGAGTACCATGTTAGAATTGTTCAATGATAAGTACCAAATGTACTCCCAATTATCTAACTTGTGAAAGCAAATCCAAGGATGCAAACAAGGAGGACACGAACACTGAGATTTTGCCATGGGCTAATATTATGCATTGTTACATCATTGCCCAAGTCATGGTTACTCATAGAGGGATCAACTACGCCATCTCGTAGATGGGCTAAGGCACAAAACATGAAGGACCCTTGCGACTTATGCCCAAGGAAGACTCTTTGAACTTAGACCCCATCAAGCACAAATATTTTGGAGCAAGTTGCTAAGGAAGGTGATCTAAGAAAAAGAGAGAGTGTACAGGAATATAATAGAGATCCTTCCCTCTGAAAGAAGGGAGTTCTATTTTGTGAGGATGAAGAAAAGTCAACACTTGAAGAGATGGTGAATAGGAAAACTTTACCCATTCAAAAACTTGCATCAGAGGTATTGACAAAGGTGGATCAAATGTGGGACTTCCTAGATGATAGATTTCAAATTGTTCTCAAAATAGTAGAGGATTCTAGAGAGCAAAGTAGTGAACAGGAAAATAAAAAAGAGAGAGAAGCAAAATATGCATGCAACAAGGATAAGGGCAAAGTTTCCATCATCGAAGAGGTTGTGGATTCGGATACAGACAATGATAGTGGATGTAAGATATGTTAATATGACCATCCTAAGAGATGTTGCCCTATAATCTCACATCTATAGGAGTCTGGGGTGTATGCACTCAACCCATAATTAAACAAAAGGCAAACACCCTAAAGGTTACCTTATCCCCAAGGTAATCCAAGACAATTCCACCAACCCTTAACATATTATCCAAGTGGAACTCCACCACAAAAAATTGAGCAGTATCAACAATGGCAGCACCCACAATCATGGGGAATGCCACCACCACGGCAATAGCATCCTTACCGTCAACCTAACCCATATGGATATTACATGCAGTAGCCAATCTCTCCATGTGACTCTACTAGTCACATCACTCCTCAGCCTCACTACCAAGCCTATGAGTACTATAGAACTCCTTCTCCTAGGGGTGATGTCCCATAAACATACTATCCTTCTGACCCAGCTGCATCTCTTCCACCCATATCTCCATTACCACCTACTCCAACTATGCAAGGTGAGCTCCCTACCCAGCCACAACAACATGATGCTACAAGGGCTATTAATCCTTAATCTACTATTGGTTTGGAAAACCATGTAAAGAAGAGACCTTTCTTTAGAACCAACAGTCCAACTAAGTCCTTGCAACCACAAGCGGCTGATTCTTCAAATGCCTCATCACCATCACTTGAAACTTTGGAACTCCCTTCAACCCAAAAACTATGCTCAACACACACGATCATGTTAACTCATGTCATCACTAATTGGATAAAGGTTGGCCATCTTTCTAGGAATTTCTCTAATCCTGAGAGTCCTCTTATATAGCTACAAATCACTAGGAATGAATCGTGTAAGGCTCTTTTGGATTCAAGTTTCAGTGTCAACTTAATCTCCCAAGGAATGTACAAAGCCTGAAACCTACCTCCACCTAAAAAGAGCAACATTCGTTTAGAGTTGGCTAACCAGTCCATCACTATCCCATTAGGACTAGTGGAGTACGTCATCACCACTATTTTTGGGTGGTCATATCTAGTTGACTTCCTAGTGATTCAGGTCAACAATGGTAAGGGGAACTAACCAATCATAATGGGAAGAGCATGGCTAAGCACAATTGACACATGCCTAGGAATCCATGATCTTTCTCTAGAAATATCAAAAGAAAATACATTTGAAAAAATAGAGAAGAAGAAAGTTCCATGCATCACATACAATAACACAGGGTGTAATTGCGTGCAAAAGTCCTAGTTTGTACAATGTTTAACATTGCCTACATGAAACTAGTGTGCACAAGTGACTAACATACAAAGATGCCTATATGCAATAGCCACAAGATAGGAAGGCACCTAGTGGCTGGCAGTTAACCAAGAGAGCAACTAACCTATATGCATGGAACCAACTAAGGGTTTGGTTTAACTTGCACTTACATAGATAGCATAGAAACCTTAAATCAAGTCCATTGCCAACTTCCATGTCTCTATATTGAAAATATCAACTGGGAGAAGTTGGAAATCCCTAATAAGTTTAAGCAGGAACCCCTAGAGTTAAAATCATCACCCACCAGTATGAAATACATGTTTCTCAAGAAAGAAAAATTGGTAATCATTAACGTGAAGCTAGCTCCTCTACAAAAGAAAAGACTACTTGAAATGGTAAACAAATGGTCAAAAGCCTTTGCTTAGTCATATTCCAAATTAACTGGAATAGACCCTAGGATATGTCAACATAGAATTTACATTGATCCCTTCATGAAGCCTTGACAACAACCGCAAAGGTAATTGAACCCAAAGCTCAAGCAACTAGTTAAGGAAGAAATCAAACAGCTTCTAAAGACTAGATTCATTTACCCCATTGTTGATAGTGAATGGATTAGTCCCTTGGTCATTGTGCCTAAGAAGGAAGGTAAATGGAGAATGTGTATAGATTTTAGGCTACTGAATATGGCAACATTCAAGGATCACTTCCCATTGCCATTCATCAACCAAGTCTTAGATACCATTGCAGCGCATCGCTACTATAGTTTTCTGGATGGGTATAGTGGGTACAACCAAATTCAAATAGCCCTAGATGACCAAGCCAATACTACATTCACTAGTCCTTAGAGAACATTTGCATACAAATAGATGTCATTTGGCTTGTGCAATGCCCCTGCAACATTTCAATGACTAGTTCTAAGAATATTTCAATAACAGGTAGGAAATGGTGTGGAGGTCTTCATGGATGACTTCTCCACTTACGAGGTGAACTTTTATCAAGCCTTGGACTAGTTAGAGCAAGTGCTAAAATGATGTGTAGAAACCAATTTAAGGCTCAATAGCAAAAATTTCATTTAATGATCCAAGAAGGTGTAGTATTAGGGCATACAATTTCACAAACAAGGATAGAGGTAGACCTTGAAAACATCAAAGTCATCCAAGGCATCACACACCAACCTAAAACTGTAAAAGATATTCAATAATTCCTTGGACACACTCACTACTATAGATGCTTCATAGAGAAGTTTTCTAAAGTTGCAAAACCATTGGTTAAGTTAACGAAAAAGGATGCACCTTTTGAATGGACTAGGGAATGTGAACTAGATTTCCAAACCTTAAAACAAAAGCTCATGGAAACACCTATTCTACAAGCTCCTAACTATTCTAGACCATTCTACATAATGACTAACACATCCAACTTTGACTTAGGAGTAGTACTTACATAGTTAGATAACCAAAAACATCCTTATTACATCCACTGTGCAAGTAGGAGTATAACTGATGCACAACTCAACTACAACACAACAAAAAAGGAATTAATAGCTGTGATGTTTACACTAGATAAATTTAGGCACTATGTATTGGGCTATAAGGTATTTATACACACAATTCATAGTGCAATATTGTTCCTCACAAATAAACCAATGGTGAGCCCTCGCATCATACAATGGCTCGTAATCTTACAAGAGTTCACTCTTACAATAATTGATCATAAGGGCATCAAGAACATTGTTGCTGATCATTTATCTCAGTTGCAATGGTACAACAAAGAGGATGAATATCCACTTTTAGATCACTTTCCTAATGAACTCATCATTGTAGGTGTAATAACTAATCAATTGACCATAGAGACAAACTGGTATAGTAGCATTCTCACCTATCTCCTTACACAACAAACACCACAAGGGTTAGATGTTGAAAAGAAACAACAGTTTCTTCACCTAGCCAAGTATTTTATGGAAATCAATAGGCAACTCTACAAAGTATGTCTTGCTGGCTTGCTTTGATGGTATGTGCCTGATGTAGATCAACTACAAGTTCTCCAAATGCAAGTTTTCCAAATGCTCATGAGGGTCTTTGTGGTGGTCATTATGCCAGGAGACGAACAACCATTAAAATCCTACCTATAGGATATTATTAGCCCACATTATTTTGGGATGCCCATCAATTCGTCCAATCTTGTGAGCACTGTCAACATGATGGGGGAATGACTGCTAGAATGGAGGATCCAAAATAATGGATACAACCTTTATGATCCTTCGATATTTGGAGAACTGATTTTACGAGGCCCATTACACCAATGTCCAATGGAAAAGCCTACATCGTTGTTGCCATTGACTACTTCACAAAATGGGCAAAAGTAGCCACTATTAAGGATTATACATCATTTACCACTACACGATTTGTTCAACAACAAATCATAAATAGGTTTGGTATGTCTCATGCACTTATTTCTGACAATGGCACACATTTTACAAGTGCAACTTTTCAAAAACTAATACAACACTTAGGGGTTGAGCATAAACTAACTACACCATACCACCCTCAAGCGAATGATGAAGCCAAGGTCACCAATAGGGAGATTATGAAATTACTAACCTAAACTATTAGCAAGTATAGGCAAGATTGGAGCACCAAACTAAATGATGCTCTTTAGGCATACCGCTCCACATGGAAACTCCCTATAGGCTACTCTTCCTATGAGTTAGTGTATGGTAAACTTTCAACACTTCCTATACAAGCTGAGCTCTGTACATTATCCGTGGCATGTGATCTCAACCTTGACCTTAATCTAGTACAAAAATAATGGTTGATAAACCTTAACTTGCTAAATGAAAATCAATTAGCTACCCTATCATCTAATGAATTGCACAAGGCCTTCAATAAACAATGTCATAACCTAAGGATTAGGAAATTTAAATATCAACCAGGAGATAAGGTTCTCTATTGGAACCCCACACATGTGCTACAACACACCAAATTTCAAACACTATGGAAGGGACCTTATATTATTTATCAAACTTTTCCTTTTAGGGCCATGATAATCTTTAAACCTAAAAGCCTAGATAAGAGATTATTGGTCAACATCCAATAAACCAAACATTTCCATGAACCTAGGATAGCTAGTACTCATACTACCTCTATTGGTGGACAACCGTGTTCTCTATTTCAGATCTCCTTCTTCCAACATAGTCATGGGGAAGAAGGCCACCAATGCTAACTATTCTCCACCCTCAGTTCTTTTTGTATTTTTGTTTTACACATTTTTCGATTTTCCTTATTTTTTTTGTTTTACACCATCATTACCATTTTTCACTATTTCTTTATTTGTGTATCCGTTTGATTTACTTTCGTTTGTCATATAATAAGTGCTCATGATGGTGGATTGTATTATAATTTGTGTTGATTGCTAATGTTCAATTTTTACCTTTGAATTTCAATGTTAATGCTAACATATGGTTTCTTTTGACAAAATAGGCAATGTGTTCACATCATCCATTCAACCATTCAACTCTATGGTCTCCCTTGGCTTGGAACTGTACTATCCCTTTTTCTTTAAGTAAACTTATTAATGAATTGGTGGCTTGGAAATCTTCAAATCAAGGAATGACTCAATGGTTGACAAGGGTGTGACTTCAAGGGGACTTGATGCATTTGTGCTGATTATTCTCTTGAGCACTTGGATGTTTTTCATATAGTCACTTGCTATTCCATTTTTGACCACTTATCAAGAAGCTAAGTGAATAACAATAAGTCTCTTCATGGTGTAGTTTTCACATAAAAAAAACAAAGTAGGAATTCACAACATACCCCTTAGACATAATAAGAAAATCTAGACTACAAGAACTGATTATGGCACTGGAAAGACATGTTACCCATGCCTGAAGGTTCCCTCTAACTAAGGCCCTATCTCACTTCCTGCTTCTCCATTTTTCTCTCCTTGGAATGGTGGTGAATTCTTATGGAAGCATTCTTGTTGCTTTAGGAGGGTGGATTGGTCAAGTGTGTTGATGTGAGGTCACTGGAAGTGGTTGGTTTAAATATGGATTTGGAATGAATAATACTCAGTCACATTAACCATATCATACAAAAGGGACTCTACACAACCTTGCCCTTGGAATTTCATTCCATTTTCTCTCCTCATTTCATATTTCTTCCCATTTACCACCTCATTGTTTTGTTTATGATTAGTCCATATCTTAGTTGATGCATAGTTATTCTTTGGTAAAGTTTTGTGGGTAATTATTTAACCATTATTTCCATATGTCATTCCTAGAGCCTACGAACTCTTTGGTTTGTGGGTTTGTCAGGGCATAAAAGGCATGGGCCTACTTTGGGGGGGACCCACTGACATTCCTTTATGGTGCAATTGTTAAGATATTTTCCTTCAACATTCTTTGCAATCAGCCAATTCTCATTTCATTACAATCCATGAAATCCATTTTATTGGTGATGAAAGTGGTTACTCTATTGGTTACTTTAGTAGTTATTCCAATTATTAGAGTGGTAGTTTTTCTAATTATTAGAGTGGTAGTTTTTCTAATTATTAGAGTAGTTGCTCCCAAGCCTATAAATATAATTCCCAAGTGCACAATTGAGAAGAAGTCCAGAGGAAGTCTAGAAGAAGTCTTTTAGGAAGAAGTCTTTTAGAAAGAAATCTTTAAGGAGTCAAGTAGTGAAACTCTTGTAGTCTGTTTGAACGTTAAAGTATTTTCCAAGTGCCCATAATAAGAGGTCTAAGTGTGGACGAATCTTTATTTGAGCATTTTGTACCTAAGCACACTTTGTGTACGGTAATAAAGACGAGCTCTTCGATTCATCCTTGCAGCACTTTAGATTTTTTTTCATACACATTTCTTTTATTTTATTTTCTTATGAATTTATTTTATTTTATTTTATTTTATGCACTTTACATTTCTATTATTAGCATAGCAATTCATTTTGATCAATTAAGCAAATCGTTAAATTACACAAGCATGACCGCTTCAAGCATGTGTATAATGCTTAGTAACCCAATAACGATTAGTGTTTGGTAATCCTAGCAATGTTACATTGGTTCAAGATATGTACGGCAAGTGGGAACGGATTCTTGTGTTAGGATTAATTAAAACTTAGTTACTGAGTAGTTAAGTTAAATTAGTCACCTAGTTATCTCTCTCTTTCCCTATTAGCACAGGACATAAAAACATAAAAGATATAAAAATCATATGCCTTAGGCTTACTTAACCATACAATCATGACATACAAGTAATTTTGGGAAGACAACAATCAATCAACCCATCCTTGTTCCACAAGGGCACATAAGCACTTAGTTCTTGGAATTCAACTGGATTGTGCGTGAAACACTTGTATTCGTATAGTTGAGTGTAGGGGTACCTCGCCACTCATCATTGGCACCATTGTCAGGGACTTAGTTGTTTGTGTGCTAACTAGAACATAGGAAATCATTTACATCATTGGAACAAACCCTTAGGATTGATTGAGAGAATAATAAACAAGAATACAATGCACACTAAACAGACAAGTATGTCTCCTTCTTTATATGAAAGTGCCTCACCACCTAGCTCTAAAACAAGAAACAATCAATGATGTAATACACATGACATTGAT
>MNCI01028009.1:183527-269115 GCA_015680685.1 Gnetum montanum | reverse complement strand
ATCATAACCTTCATTCCACTATTCATAACCTAGGTTTTGATACCCATGGGCACAAAGGATTTGAAAAAGGGACACAGACACATGATAAAGATGGACATTCTGATAGCAATCGTGATCGAGGTCAAGACCGTTGAAGAGAAGATAGCAGACACTATCATGATGACGATTCTCCTTCTTCTTCACTTTCATCATCTCCTTCATCCTCTCCTTCAATGTTTGAATGTATTCATAAAGAAAAATACCATGGGGATAAAGGTAAGAAAAGTGGAAGTCATAGACAAAATAACCAAGAAAGAGGGCGAGGGCACTCTAGAGAGTCACAACATAGAAGAAGGGAGAGTAGTGAACAATGTAGGCATCATAGACATCATGGATGAGACGATCACGATGAACCCCTACTCGCTACTCAAAGTATGTTAGACATAACTAAGGCTATTAAAATTCCAACAAGGCACCAAAAAGATAGTAGGATCAATAGATTAGATATCAACAATATCCAACAATTTGAAGGGAGATACAACACTAATCCTCAGAATCACTTACAAGAATTACATCATGCATGTTCGTTACAAAATATAGAGAACAAATGGAAAAAACTTAAGTTGTTTCCATGGACACTAGTTAAAGAAATGGAAAGTTGGTACCAGTCTTTAGAACTAGAATTCATTTGTAGGTGGAGTACTATGTTAGAACTATTTAATGACAAGTACCAAACGTACTCCCGAGTGTCTAACTTACGAAAAAAAATCCAAGGCTGAAAACAAGGAGGACATGAACCCTTGGATGCTGCCATGGGTCGATATTATGCACTATTACACCATTGTCCTAGCCATGGTTATTCACAAATGGATTAACTACGCCATCTCCTAGATGGGCTTAGGCATAAAACGAGAAGAACCCTTGGGACTTATTCCCAAGGAAGACTATCCAAGCTTAGGTCCCATCAAACTCAAAGACTATTGGAGCAAGTTGCTAAGGAAGAAGGTGAGCTACGAAAGAGAGAAAGTGAGGAAGAGTATAACTGAGATCCTTCCCTCTGAAAGAGGGAAATAAGATTTTGTGAGGATGAAGAAGAGTCACCACTCAAAGAGATGGTGAATAGAAAAACTTTTCCTATCAAAAAGTTGACATCAGAAGTATCGGCAAAGGTAGACCAAATGTGGGATTTCCTAGATAATAGATTTCAATCTATTCTTAAAATAGTAGAGTCTAGAGAGCAAGGTAGTGATTGCGAAAAAAGAAAAAAGAAAGAAGCTAAACATGCATGTAGCAAGGGTAAGGGAAAAGTTGCCATCATTGAAGAGGTTGTAGAGTCAAAAATAGATAATGATAGTGGATGTGAAATATATCAATATGGCCATCTTAAGGGATGTTGTCATGTAATCTCACATCTACAAGGGTCCAGGATGTATGCACTCAACCCATGATTGAACAAACAGCAAACACCCCAAAGGTAACCTTATCCCTAAGGTAACCCAAGATAGTTCCACCAACCCTTAATGTATTATCCAAGTGGAACTCCACCACAACCGATTGAGCAATATCAATAGTGGCAGCACCCACAATCATGGGGAATGACACCACCAAGGCAATTGTATCCTTACTAGTAACCTAACCTGTATGGATATTACATGACTCTACTGGTCACATCACTCCTCAACCCCACTACCAAGCCCATGAGTATTATAAGACTCCCTCTTCTAAGGGAAATATTCCATAAGCATATCATCCTTCTTATCTAGCTACATCTTTTTTACCAATAGTTCCACTACCACCTACTCTAGCTATGTAGGGTGAAATCCCTACCTAGCTACAACAATGTAATGCCACAAGGGCTATTAACTCTCAACCTACTGTTGGTTCCAACAACCACATGAAGAAAAGAACTTTCTTTAGAACCAATAGACCAACCAAGCCCTTGCAATCACAAGCAATTGATTCCTTAGATGTCTTAGTATCAATCAAAACTTTAGAGCCTCCTTCAACTCAACCACTGTATTCAACACATATGGTCATGCTAACACATGTCATCACCGATTGGATCAAAGCTGGTCACCTTTCCAAAAAATTCTCTAATCTTGGGAATCCTCTTATATACTTACAAATCGCTGGAAATGCACCATGCAAGGCTCTTTTAGATTCAAGTTCTAGTGTCAAATTAATTTTTCAAGAAATGTACAAGGCTTGGAACCTACTTCTATTGAAAAAGAGCAACACCCATCTAGAGTTGGTCGACCAGTCCATGACTATCCCATTGGGACTGGTGGAAGACATTATTACCATTGTTTGTGGGTGGTCGTACCTAGTTGACTTCCTAGTGATTCAGGTAAACAACGGTAAGGGGGACTTCCCAATCACAATGGGAAGAGCATGGCTAAGAACCATCAATGCATGCCTAGGAATCCATGATCTTTCCCTAGAAATATTAAAGAAAAATATATTCGGAAAGATCAAGAAGAAGAAAGTTTTGTACATTGCATACAATGACATAGGGTGTAATTGCATGCAGAGGTCATGGTTTGTGCAAAGTTTAACATTACCTGCATGCAATCAGTGTGCACAAGTGATCAACATTCAAAGATGCCTGTATGCAGCAGCCACATAATAAGAAGGCACCTAGTGGCTGACAACTGATCAAGAAAGTAGTTTACTCATATGCATAGAACCAACTAAGGGTTTGACTTGCACTTACATTGATAACATAGATGCATTAGAGCAAGTCCACCACCAACTTCCAATTCTTAACCTTGAAAATGTCAACTAAGGGAAGTTGGAAATCCCTGAGAAATTTAACAAAGAGCCCCTCAAGCTGAAACCATTGCCCACAAATATGGAAAACACGTTCCTTAAAAATGAAAAATCAGTAATTATCAATGCTAAGCTTGCTCCTCAACAAAAAGAAGAATTGTTGAAGGTAATCAATTGATGGTCAAAAGCCTTCGCTTGGCTATATCTTGAATTAACTAGAATATATCCTAGGATATGCTAATATAGAACTTACACTAACCCCTCCATGAAGCGTTGAAGACAACTACAGAGGCATTTGAACCCAATGCTAAAGTAAGTAGTTAAGAAAGAAATCAAATAGCTTCTCAAGGCTAGGTTCATATACCCCATTGCTGATAGCAAATGGGTTACCCCCTTAATTATTGTGCCTAAAAAGGAAGGCAAATGGAGGGTGTGCATAGATTTCAGGCTACTAAATATGGAAATATTCAAGGATCACTTTTCATTGCCATTTTTTGACCAAGTCTTAGACACCATCACAAGGCATCACTACTACAATTTTCTGGATGGATATAGCAAATATAATCAAATACAAATAATCCCAGAAGACCAAGCCAAGACTGCGTTCACTAATCCTTGGGGAATGTTTGCATACAAAAAGATGGAGTTTGGCTTGTACAATGCCCCTACAACATTTCAAAGACTAGTTGTAAGCATCTTCCAACAGCAGATAGGAAATGGTGTAGAAGTCTTTATGGACGATTTCTCCACCTATGGAGCAAACTTTGATCAAGCCTTGGATCAGTTAGAGCAAGTGTTAAAAAGATGTGTAGAAACCAATTTGAGGCTCAACTGGTAGAAAAGCCATTTGATGGCCCAAGAGGGCATAGTACTAGGGCACAAAATCTCACACACAAGGATAGAGGTAGACCCCGAGAAAATCAAAGTTATCCAAGGAATTACCCATCAACTAGAAACTGTCAAAGATATTCGATCATTCCTTGGACATACTGGCTACTATAGGAGATTTATTAAGAACTTTTCAAAGGTTGTCAAACCATTGGTGGAATTAACAAAAAGGGACATACCTTTCAAATGGACTAGGGAATGTGAATTAGCTTTTCAAACTCTGAAACAAAATCTGATAGAAACATCCATTCTACAAGCTCCTTGGAATCCCACACATGTGCCACAACGTACTAAATTTCAAAAACTATGGAAAATACCTTATATTATTTATGCAACTTTTCCTTCAAGGGCCATGACAATATACAAACCTAAGAGCCCAAACAAGAAACTGTTGGCCAATGTACAACAAACCAAACCTTTCCATGAGCTTAGGACAGCTAGTACACATGCTACCTTTGTTGATGGACAACCTTGCTCACTATTTTGAATCTCCTCCTTCCAACTCAGTCGTGTGGGAGATGGCCACCTATGCTAACTATTCTAGGCCCTCAATTCTTTTTGAATTTTTATTTTACACATTTTTGTTTTACATATTTTTTCAACTTTTTTTATTTTTTTTACACCATCGTTTATGTTTTTACTATTTCTTTGTTTGCTTGATTTACTTTTATTCATCATCTAATAAGTGCCCATGATGGTGGATTGAATTATATCATATTGATTGCTAATGTTTGGTTTTTACCTTTGAATTATGATGCTAATATTAAGGTATGGTTCTTTTGGTAAAACAGGCAATGAGTCCACACCATCCACTGATCCATACAACTCTATGATCTCCTTTGGCTTGGAACTATATAGTACCCTTTTTCTAAGTAAATTTATTAATAAATGGGTGGCTAGGTACTTTTCAAACCAAGGAAAGACTTAAAGGATTAAAAGGATGTGACTTTAAGAGGATTTGATGCATTTGTGCTGGCCATTCTTTTAGGTGCTTAGATGCTTGTTTCTTGGGTATTCTGCCATTCGAACATTGTTCAAAAATCAGGAAGCCGAGTGAATAAAAATAGTTCTTTGCATGGTGTGGTTCTCACACAAAAAAAAAGTGAGAATTTAAAGCACACCCCTTAGACATAATAAAGCAATATGGGCTAAGTCTTTGCATGATGTTGTTATCACGGATAAAAAAAAGAAAGGAGAAAAGTGAGAATTCAAAGCACACCCCTTAGACACAATAAAGCAATATGAGCTACAAGCACTAGTTATGATACTAAAAAGACATGTTACCCATGCCTGAAGGTTCCCTCTAACTAAGGGCCTTTCTCACTTCCTGCTTCTCCATCTCACTCTCCTTGAGATGGTGGTCACTCTTTGTGGAAGCATTCTTGTTGCCTCAAGAGGATGGATTGGCCAAGTGTATTGATGCGAGGTCACTAAATGTGGTTGGTTTGAGTCTAGATTTGGGATAAGTTCTACTCAGTCATCTTAACCATGAAATACATAAGGGGCTTTACAGAACCTTGTTCTTGGGATTCCATTCCATTCTCTCCTCTCCATCTTTCTTCCCATTTTCCACCTCATTGCCAATTTTATCATTTGTCCATTCTGGGTTGATGCATTATTTTTCTTTGGTGAATTTTTGTGGGTAATTTTTTAACTCTTACCTCCAAATGAAATTCCTAAAGCCTACGGACTCTTTGGTTTGTGGGTTTGTTAGGGCATAAAAGGCATAAGCTTGCTTTGAGAAGGACTCACTAGCATTCCTTTTTGGAGCAACTATTAAGTTCTTTTCCTTAAAAATTTCTTGTAATTAATCACCTTTTGTTTCATTTCCATCCATGACATCCATTTTATTGGCATTATCGTTGTTATTTTGTCCCATCTTTCTTGTTCCTCATATTTTTCCATCTTATAGCTACTGGAGGTTCACTCTTAGTCGTGGGGGCCCTAACACAAATTTTTTAATTTTATCCATTTTACTATTCACCTAACCCCTACACCTTGGGTAGTCACTTATGATAAATCTTCAAAAAAGTTTTTTCCATAACCACAACTTAGCCAATGTGCTTCACATCGAGGCAAGGTATCAACTACATTGTGGTTTATCTATCCTTGCTTATTTATGACTATGTTGTGTGTGTAGATGGTAATCATACAAACAATGGACTAGGCTTAGAGGAAGCACTCAAGATGGATCAGAACTAGAGCATTTATGAAAGGAGCAAATCTGGTGGCATGGCTATGGATAAACAATGGAAGGTGCAATCTTAGCATTGGCAGCAACATGCTTCATTTTCTCTCTCTCTTTTTCTACAAGCTGCCAAATAAAGGCTTGGATGTAATTTATGTACAAGTGTTCACCACAATGGTCATGAACATTAATGTTGTAATATGCTTATTGATCCATTCATTGGGCATGTTGAGTCTATCATCCCATTCCACCGTCAATTGTCAATTAGTTAATAATCCCATACCTTCCCAATATTTTGTAAGAAACTCAAGGATGAGTTTTCATTTAGTTGTGGGGGTATGATGAGAGTGGTTACTCTAGTAGTTACTTTAGTAGTTATTCTAATTATTAGAGTGGCAGTTTCTTTAATTATTAGAGTGGCAGTTTTTCTAATTATTAGAGCAGTTGCTCCCAAGCCTATAAATACAATGCCCAAGTGCACAATTGAGAAGAAGTCCAAAGGAAGTCCAAAAGAAGTCTTTTAGAAAGAAGTCTTTAAGGAGTCAAGTAGCAAAAATCTTGCAATCTCTTTGAAGGTTAGAGTATTTTCCAAGTGCCCATAGCAGGAGGTCTAAGTGTGGATAGATCTTTATTTGAGCATTTTGTACCTAAGCAAACCTTGTGTATAGCAATAAAGACGAGCTCTTTGATTCATCCTTGCAGCACTTGAGATTTGTTTTCTTATGCATTTATTTTATTTTATTTTATTTTTTGCACTTTGCATTTTTGTTATTAGCACAGCAATTCATTTTGATCAATTAAGCAAAATGTTAAATTACACAAGCATGACCACTTCAAGCATGCGTGTAATGCTTGGTAACCCAGTAATGATTACCATTTGGTAATCTGAGTAGTGTTGCATTAGTTTAAGATGTGTATGGCAAGTGAGAATGGATGCTTGTGTTAGGATTAGTTAGAACTTAGTTAATGAATAGTTAAGTTAAATTAGTCACCTAGTTATCTCTCTCTTTCCCTATTAGCATAGGACATAAAAACATAAAAGATATAAAAATCATATGCCTCAAGCTTACTTAACCATACAATCATGACATACAAGTAAGTTTGAGAAGACAACGATCAATCAACCTATCCTTGTTCCACAAAGGTGCATAAGCACTTAGTCCTTGGAATTCGACCAGATCATGCATGAAACACTCGTATTTGTATGGTTAAGCGCAGGGGTACCTCACTGCTGATCAATTGGCTTCACCATTGTTATTTCTCTCATCTTTCTTGTTCCTTATATTTTTCCATCTTATTGCTACTGGAGGTTCACTCTTAGTCGTGGGGGCCCTATCACAAATTTTTCCATTCTATTACCTATTCCACCCCTACACTTTGGAGTTGGGTTACACCATTTTTACTTCCAAGAGTGATTGATCAAGTTTGAGAAGACAACGATCAATCAACCTATCCTTGTTCCACAAAGGTGCATAAGCACTTAGTCCTTGGAATTCGACCAGATCATGCATGAAACACTCGTATTTGTATGGTTAAGTGTAGGGGTACCTCACTGCTGATCAATTGGCTTCACCATTGTTATTTCTCTCATCTTTCTTGTTCCTTATATTTTTCCATCTTATTGCTACTGGAGGTTCACTCTTAGTCGTGGGGGCCCTATCACAAATTTTTCCATTCTATTACCTATTCCACCCATACAATTTTGGTTGTTGCAGAAATTATATGTTTGGCCAGATTATGGCTCCTGAGTAAGGAAATGGATTCAATGCCCTCCATACCTTAGCAAAATTTCTTGCTTCAATTTAATGGTGATATTGCAATCTTCTATGCAATTTTTAAGCATTAGCAATATTTTGGATTTACATTGAACTTGTTCTATATTTTACAATGTATTTTTATGATATATGAGATTTAATTTTTTTTAAGAAATTAATATATTAAAATTTTCTCTATCACGTCCTCGGCTATGACCCATCCCCACATTTTCGTGAGGCATACATATCCAAACACATTCAGAATCACTTCCTCGCTTCCACGAATCAAATTTTTTTGATGCTTAGGCAACAGTTCACAAATCCTTCATCCAACACCTGTCCTATTTGGACAATGACACATGAGTTGTGGCCATTATCGACTGCTATGATGATGAATCATGCACTTTTGTTTTGTACCAACGTTGCACCCATGTCATACTGTTTGGGTGGCACCGACTAAGGCCTAGAGAAATATATGATAAAAAGGATTAATTGTATTACTATTAGTGGTCAGACTTGAGCATATGTGCCAAGGCTGCAAAAATAAAATCTGTAAAAGACAAAGGAAATGCAGATGAAAAGAAGAATAAAGATGGAAGTTCAGGCTCACAAGGAAAGATGAATAAGCATGATTTAGATGGTCAACATATTTAAATGAAGTTATTTATTTTTTCCTCTTGAAGAAAAGTGAAGGGATTTATGAACATTTCTCAAATATAGCGTTATTTTCTATAGGAGTTACAACTTCTTGAAAGTTGTAACTTCCTATGATTATTACAAATAATAATCCTGATATTTTTTTATACTTTTAATTTCTCATTACTTAGAAGACACTTGCCAACTATGGCTTACAACTCTCATAACTTCCTATGCAACTTATAACTTCTTAGGGTGGTTATAAATTAATCTCTTAGATATTTGTAACACTTCTTAATTTCTCATGATGATTGTAACTATCCTAGATTAACTATAAAAAGGTCTTCAAAGGTATATTTCAAAAAGAGGAGAGGGATTTGGGGGAAAAGATAATTAGAAGAATATTAAAGATTGCAAAGCATGGCTTGCTAAAGGTATCAATTCAACTACTTTGCTTTAATCCTATGAGTTCATTGTTTCCCATTTTGTGTTAGTTACTTAGCTAATGGTTTAGATAATATCATGTTTGTCATTTAAGTTTAGGAAATCTAGAAAATCTTTGATACTTTGAGATGACTAAAATAGCTTCTTTATTTTTAAAGTTTATTACCTTAATATTGCAAGCTTGAAATTTGTTAAATTTTTCTAGAAGTTCTGTTGTATGCAATTCTTGATAAATATTATCTAGCCAAATAGAAGATTTTACTTTGTTATTTATAACGCGTTTTGGTAGTAAATAAAAGTGTCTTTTATGGATTTGCTTATTGAGCTTAGATGGTTTGGACAATTCGTAATAGATTAAATTGGAATAGCTTTATTAGAAAGTGTTTCCTCATGTCCATTTATCTTGCTTAAATGTTTGAGATTCCACACAAATTTGCTTTCTTCTCTTTTCTCTTTCTGAAACTTACTGAATCTCACTCTATTTCTAGTTTTCTTGTAGAATTTTCTTTGAGGAAAATTATGAGTAGATTAGCAGAATTGTGCTTAAAAATTTTTGTGAAATTTTATTTATTAAAAATAATGTACTATAGGGACTATATCAACTAAGTGATTTGATAAAATAAGAATGTTCAACAACTCATAATATTTGACCAAGCTAGCTAAATTTCTTTTATGAAAGCCAATTACAGTTTCATACACATACCCCCAAGTATTTCAACATTCACAACAACAAACACATACTTACAAATAGTTCATTTTATAATCACTAAGTTTATTTAGAGGTATATAGGCTATAGTGTTGCTAAAAGACCAACAAGCACATAAACCCTATTTGAAGAATACCTTCGCATCCCATGACTTTCAAGGTCACAAGACCAAAGGCCACTCATGTTGGTGGTCCCCAAACAATTGCCAACAGCAAGTCTACAAGGATTCATTTAATGCCAACAACAATCCATACACCATAGTAGAATTTAATATGAGCAACAACTTCAAACTTGCATTGTAGCCATTCATGATTAAGGTACCTCTTCATAACAAAAGAGGCCCTTCAACTTCATCAAGTTCAAGATCCCCTTTTGTTGTAAGAAAACCATTAGTTAAGCCTCCCAATGAACCTTTTGTGATTAGAGTGCCCCCTCTTGATACAACCAAACCAATAACCACAAACAAACAACTACCTCTCATGGTGACTAACACAACAACTTCTTCATAGCCCAACTAATGAGTGGTGAGGTACCCCTACACTCAACCATACAAATATAAGTGTTTCACGCATGATTCAGTCGAACTCTGCAGACAGGCTAGTTGTGGTATCTAGATAGTTACTCTCAGATCACAGTTCGTTGTCTTCCCACCTGGACTAGTATTAGCTTTGTCACGTATGGTTTAGTCCAAAGTGACGTGTATGATGTGTTCCTACGCTAATGCTACTCCTAGGTATGATGGTAAATAATATTGACTAACTAGGAGAGGGAGAGAGTGAGATAGAATCTAACTAGCCTAAATGCGATGAGCATTCATTTCTTAATCATCCGTACACATCTTGGACTTCGTGCACGACTACCACTGGGATTACCAAGTGCATGGCCAAAGTACGCTACTAGGTTACGAAGTAGTCACACTTGAATGCTTGTGATTAAGTTGTACTCATTCCGTGTTACTAGGAGATAAGGATAGAGAGATATTAACTAAGAAAGCAGTAAATAACAATTAAATAAACAATTAATCTAAGTGGATGTTACAATGATGAAGTAATCTTGATCTTTATTACTGGTCATGCGTATGTCCAAGTACGTCACATTCGAATAAGGATGTCGTATAATTACAATCACCACACTGCAGACATACACTGGGAGAGAAGGCTTAAGAGGAAAAACTAATGTAAAAAGAAACTTAAACTTAATGACTCTAAAAATTTCCTACCAAATCTATCTACCTCTTATTTATAGATGAGGAGACAAGCTGCGATATCGCGGCCAACAAAATGATAACTCATCATACCCCCACGACTAAATGAAAACTCATCCTCGAGTTATAGTGAGAACAAGCTCCATTGATTACGTAGTGGATAGGTATGGGACTATTGACTGGTGAGAATGGGTTCATGCCGCAATATGGGATCAGAACAAAATTGAGATGCAACACAAAGAATGCAAAAGAAAATCCTATAGCTACAAAATTGATGGAACTCATGTAGTTCCTGGTTGTGGTGGCTCGTCCATGGGTGCCTTTTCCTAGTCTTGTGTTCCAGGTCTTGGGGCTTGATGGTGTTGAAGTATGGCCTGGAGTTTCTCCTCTTCGATTCAGGGATCCTGTGCCATCCATGCTAATGTTCTAATGTTTGATGGAGTTGGCACTTCCCATGGGCAGGGTATTTGCAGAAACATTTTGTTTGTCTTGACATACCAAGCCGCAAACACCCATCGTTCCTCCTCATAAGCTCTGGCTTTGTCTCTGTATTTTGAAAATCTACAAGCTATTGAGCCAAGTCTATTGCGATACCTTTTTATCCCTGGTAGCTTACTTTAACCACCTCAAGTTCAGAATTTGCAATCTTCAGTTTTTGCAATATCTTCTTGTGTTCTACAAATTCTATTTCATATTTGATGTACGTGGTGGCTACCTATTGCTTGAGCTCTATTCTCAAATGCCCTGCTGTTAACATGCCAAGGTTGGCATACCGCAAGTTTGCCAACTCCATGTATTTTATAAGGTCTTGGATCTGTAGGTCCCAATTCTTAACTTCCGCCTCATGGACGAATGCATATGTGTCCAATATGACCCGCTAGTCAGTGTGTTGAGCACTAATAGCATTGATGTGAGCCTTGGCCATATGGATCTCGTTCTCAATGATCTGTTTATACATCCCCACCTAGTCCCAGAAGTTCTCCTATAGTTTTTCATGTTGTTTAGTCTCATTCTACCACGTGCTTATCTCAATAGTTATCTTCTGGTGAATGGCATGTACCTCCTCCATTGAGAGGGTTCGATTTTTCCTGGCTAAACGATTCATGTCTTGGTTGACCCGGATGAGTTGTTCTCATAACTGCTGAAAATGTTCTTCAAGAACATTCTTTTGCTTTTCCACAGAGGTCAACTGAAGGTTGTCAGCAACAAGCTACTTGTTTCCCTCTTGTAAGGCCTTGAGTGCCTTGGTATGTGCATAAGTTTGCACTTGTGCTATAGAGGCATCCCAAATAACCTTTTCTTTTTCTTCTACCACCTTCTTATTCTCCATCAACAGTTTGTTAAGTTGCTCAATTTTGAAAGTGTCCAGCTAGTCTACGGGAACAAATTACAAGGGATCTTGTTGTGCTGCTTGTAGGGCCATGAGCCTTTCTTGCAATTTTTGCATCTTCGCTTCAGTGTGCTCGACCCTCATCTTTGTCAAGACCAGCTTCCCCTTAGTGGAAATGAGCTCTGATTGAATTACCGTAACATCCTAAGGGATGTCAAACAGGGACGTCATTACTTGTCCTATTTGTAGCAATCAATCAAGTACATCCTCATGTTTCGCAGGAGTCATTGAGGTTCCGGCCAAAGTTTGAGAATCCCGTGCTCCTGTAAGATTTTCCGGTGGCACAACAGGTACATTGAGTGATTCTTTAATGTGTTCTGTGACCACTTCTATGGCTCCTACTGCATCCTGGTGCTGCATTACCACCACTGTGGCCCATTGACCAGTTTCTAATTGCACTTGAAAAGATGCAATGTTCCCTAAGATTTATTGTAACCAAGTGCTCTCCCCTCCTTCTATATGAGTGGACACTTCTCCCCTTGCACAATTCAAAGAAACCATGGGTTGTATGGCATCATTGATGATGCAGAAGAGATTTGCATCATCACGACTTCCCCAACTGACCATCTCAGCAATGGCCTTCAGATAGCTCATCGACGGTCTGTAATCTTGTAGTAGTAGTGGTTGATCTTAGCCTATGCTAGGCCCTACTTCTTGTTGTTGGTTGGGTCCTGTACTTGGAAGTTAGCTAGGTCCTACAAGTTGAGTTGCAGTTGGCCCTATCTTCTGTTCTTTTTCTTGTTCCGGTCCCAACGTCTCACTAGTGATTTTTCTTGTGCCTAGTGGCTTTAGCAGTTTAGCATATGAAGCATTTTGGGCTTTTTGGAGGACATCATTGGTGTATCCTCTGATACCAGCACATCAACATAGCTTCCTGATAAGGCAAGGGAAGGGTAACGCCATCTTCCTTGTCTTCTGTTCTTCAAACTGCCTTAAGATCTCTGTAAAGTATAGATGAGGCAGGTTAACATTAACCTTTCCCATCAACACTACACATCCCCTTGCCGCATATGTTGAAATTCTTTTTAAGCCCTTCATGGGGAAGAGGTGATAAGTCCCTATTTTAAAATAGATCCTCTCTTCCATCGTCAACTCTCCAAATGTCTTATCCTCCTTGCCATATGCCCTTTCCAACCAAACTCGTCATGCATTAGGGTCTAAATGGGTAAACAACTAAGTAACCTTTGGCCCTATATTTGGAAGGTTTAATACTTCTGAAATGGCCTGAACAGAGAACTTGACTGTCACACCAAAAATTTTAACCATGGTGCCTTGTTTTCTGTTGTGCCAAAATTGGTATGTTTCCCCTAGGTACCAAGCACAACTTTTAGAGAGGATAGGCCACAATGGGGACCCTTTGAGGTGGTCCCTAATAGCCTCTGGAGAAAACTCTATGAAAGATTCAAAATTTAATTCCATAATCACTGTAGTGAATATGGACCTTTCATGGATAGCCTGAACACAATCCTAGGGCAACATGAGATGTTGTCCCTGTTCAGGCACTCCCACAACTTCTCCTTCTGCCTACCTTGATTGTATAGTAGCAAGGTCCTCTTGGTGAATAATAAATGATTGTTTCTCCTGCTCTGCATGTTGTCCGGTAGAAACTTGTTCTTTGCCTCTCCTAGGTCATTTGCTCCCACCTTGAGCAAGACCTCCCTATTGTCCACATTTTGAGGCCATCTGTAATCACACGAGGCCAATCACTAGTAAGGTTTTTTTTTTAAGTTAGGTTATACCCTATTACATTCCTTAATGAATTTATTTTATCTCCATGTGATGTTTCCCGAAATATTATAATAGCAAGTCCTCTTTACATAAGTGGTCTCCAAATTTAGTTTCCTGGTATAACTAAGGGGATGAAATTATTTTTGGCACATTTACCCTTGATAATGTCCTTCGGGCGATGATAAATTTCAAAAAACGTTATGTGCTATTCAGCGTGTGCCCCTCCCCCATGACTAAGCTGAACACTCCAAGTTCAAGTAGGTTTAGACAGAATGAAAATTGAAGGACCAGGGAGCGAGATACAGGTATGAAAGCAAGGGATGCGCAATCACAAGTTGTAGAGAGAAATTTGAAAAACTCCCCCGTGTGAATAGTTGAAAATGATGGTAAGTGGTGTGGGGGGGTCATGTATATATAGGTTTTTTGTGACATGATATTGCGGCCTATCGATATTTAAGGCACAACACAATATTCCAAATTTTGAAGATTTGTTCTGAAATGAATGATGGAACTAAGGACATGTGGACAAGTGTTAAAGGATTCCAGGGTAATTTAACCTACTTCTGAAGGCACGAATAATAATTATGTTTGGCTGGAATTGATCAATAAGGGCCTCGGGTGGTAAAGGAGAGAAAAAGGCCATGTGATGATTCATAGGAACGTTGGAATTCAAAGGGATAGTAAGAAGGAAAAGAATATCGTTGAAACTACACTAAGAGTAATAGATGGTGTGTGTGGAAGATGTGTTATGAGTACAAATTACAAAAATTATGCAAGTGGGTCCTCCCTGAAGTAGGTTCCAACCTATAATGCCCTTGCATAACCATACCTTAAAATGTCTGTAGGCACTAGAAGGGTTAAATGTAATCCATACCAATTTCACAAAACACACACATGTAGATACCACCAGAATGAGGTAAGAATTCTACGCTATATGAGACACAAACTACAATTACATGAGCAACAAGATGAGATGGACTATAGAAGGGATTGTAGAGATTGGGATATGAGGTAATTGACCTAGAGCATAATGAATCCTACGTGTAAAGCATTATTAATGTGTCATTAACCCGTCATTCCAAGATCAAGACCAAGTCCATTCCTCTGATCAATGACACCGCATTGTTTCATCCCATGATGAGCAACTATGAGAGTACCAGAACAATAAGGCGTACGATCACTTGGCATTTTGTTTAAGGGAGGAGTGATTTTTGCTTTGTGGCACTTCCTTTGTTGTTTTTTTTTCTTTTTTTTTTACTACTAAATCCAAAGAAGCTGCCAACCTTTAGGCATGGGTGCATGTATTTTTAGTGGGATCCCCTAGAACAGCATTGGATTTTTGAGTGCCTTTTGATTACTCTTACTCCCATTTTGCATTAGACCTACAAGGATCTTAGTACAACCACGTTGCCTAATAACTCTCACAAATGTCACCAAAGAGAATCCGCAAGTCCCCTTGATGTCACACCTTAATTATTCCCTCTTGGTCCATCCTTGTTCATTCTAGGTACAATGACAACAAAATTAATTTTAAATTTCAAGAATGTCAAAAATATCATTGTACCCTTGAATAGAACCTCTTATTTGTAGAATGGATGAGTGGGTGTAATGGGCTCACTGTCCAAATAATCGATCACTTGAGACTCGATAACATAGAACACACCTCAACCAATGAGCCACATGAGTGTTTTATTAGTAAATGAGATTACTTATAAAAAGATAGAAAGACAAAAAGACAAAAAGATAAAACAAGAAATTGAAAAATGAAAAACTAGAAAACAAAAAGTTGTAAAATTTAAAAAATGAAAAATATTTATTAATCCTTCTTGTTATTAGAATGGGGGATATCCCCCATAACTAAACATTTGAGCATAGCAAGGATTAATAAATGAAAGATGAGGATCCTTGCATGTTGGAAATATTAAAACTTGGTCACATTTACCCCATTGGGGTTCACACACCTGATTATAGTAAGCATAGTGGGGCAATTTATAAGATGTGGTTCCCGGATAAAGAGTTGATCCACTATGATACTTGAGCCCATAAGATGGCATGCAAGGATCAGGATGTTGCCCTCCATGGCTGTATTCATTGAGTCGTATGGTTGTTGGAGTGCTAATTGGTGGCCCTGATAAAATGACATGAGGCATTGTGTTCAAGGAGAAGGGTGCACCACAATGTTGGACTTGTGCTGAGTTGGAGAATGCAGTGGCCTTGGAACTGTGTTGTCCCTTCCTATAGTCATGTCTAAAGAAGGGATGCCTTTGATGTTGAGGTCTCTCATCGTTGTTGGCAATAGTAGCACAAGTAATGTTCATGGGTTGTCGCTATGGTGCTGACATTTCAGGAATAGTTTGTGGCGATGTAAAAGGAGGAAAAGGATGAGAATGTTGAAATTTCGGATAAGTGTAAGGTACACAAGGCGGTGGTTGTGTTGAGGACATGGGCTGGTAGTATTGAGGAGAATGGTAATGCGGCGAGATAGAGTATGTTGATCTAGTTGGGGAAATAGGATGTTGAACTAGATAAGCATTTAGATTCGGATGATACGAAGGGTGTCTCCAGTTTATGGGTGGCTTCCCCCACGACTGGGATTGTTGCCACTATGATTGAACATAGTATCTCTATACGAACTCTGGGTGTAACGTGCTTTCCCAATGCTCATAGAAATGTAACAAGATTAGGCATTGGCCCTTGGGATGATCATATAGGCAAATGTTGCATTCATATGTATGTCTGGCTGTTGAGCTCTTATCTTCCTCATCCCTTCTTTCTGATTGTCTAATGATACTTTGTCCTGCTTCTTGGGTTTTTCAAACTCTATCTCCAATAAAATTGATATATTCTCCATACTTTTTATGTGTCCATTCCAACATCTTATTGATCTTTGCCTCAACTTCCTCTAATGATTGTTGTATTGGCAAAGATGGTTCTTCCTCCTTGAGATAGGTTGATTTCTCCTTTTTGTGATTATGGACCTCTATTAAGTTGAGACTTTGGTCTTGTTGATGTTTTTCAACACTCTCCCATCTAGCCATTTCACCTTCTTCTTTTGCTGCCCACTTAATAATCTCTTGGAATTGATGGGTTTGTAGTTCATATAGTTGACCTTGGGCATACATCCCTAGGGTTTCTCTTGTTGCATCATGAAGCCCATCAATGCTATGGTACATTAGCCTTTCCTTGGAGAACTCATGGCCTAGACCATTGTTTAATAGTGCATAATATCTTTCTAAGGCCATGTCCAAGGGTTCATGTTGTGCTTGTTTCCACTCTTGGATTTGTTTCCTCAAGGCTAACACTCTTGCATAGGTTTGATATCTTTCGTTAAAGAGTTCTACCATTGTTGGCCAACATCATATTAAATTTGGTTTTAACAATCTATACCATACTTTTGCTTGGCCAACGAGTGTCATAGGAAAGAGCTTGAGTTTTTGCCAACTGTTATCAATGTTGTTCCATGCACAGGCATTGTAGAAGGCTTGTAAATGTTGTTGCGGATCTAAGTCATAGCCTCCTGAAAAATTAGAAAAGTTATTTAAATCGAGCCTGGGTAGCTGGCTCTCTTTACGATCCCTATGGGAGATTCGAACACCCTCTTGTATTTGCTATAGGCTTGTAGTGGCCAATAGGGGCTCATCGTCATCTAGTAAGTTATGCTTTTATGCATTGGGATGATGTTGCCTTCGTTTAGGTTTATAAGAAATCCCCACCTCAGATTGCGTACTCCAATCTTCATTGTCATATAATTCGTTGGTTCTCCAATGAATTTCCTCACTAGGTGTGGCATTATCATAGTCTTGTAGGAGAGGCATGGTTATGAAATTGTGTGTGAAATTGTATGTGACCTTTTTCTGATTATTTTTCTTCCTAAAAGATATATTGTTAATTTCGATACAGTGACCTTGTATGATATAGCTAATCTAGATAACTAGCACCGTCCCTGGCAACGACGCCAATGATGGGTGGCAAGGTACCCCTACACTCAACCATACAAATATGAGCGTTTCACGCACGATCTGGTCAAACTCCATAGATGGGCTAGTTGTGGTATCTAGATAGTTACTCTTAGATTGTAGTTTGTTGTCTTCCCATCTAGACTAGTATTAGCTTTGTCACGTATGGTTTAGTCTAGAATAATGTGTATGATATGTTCCTACACTAATGCTACTCCTGGGTATGATGGTAAATAATATTGACTAACTAGGAGAGGGAGAGAGTGAGATAGAATCTAACTAGCCTAAGTGCAATGAGCATCTATTCCTTAATCATCTGTACACATCTTGAACTTTGTGCATGACTACCACTGGGATTACCAAGTGCATGGCCAAAGTACATCACTAGGTTACCAAGTAGTCACACTTGAATGCTTGTGATTAAGTAGTACTCATTTTGCGTTACTAGGAGATAAGGGTAGAGAGATATTAACTAGGAAAGTAGTAAATAACAATTAAACAAACAATTAAGCTAAGTGGATGCTGCAATGATGAAGTAAACTCGATCTTTATTGTCGGTCATGCGCATGTCCAAGTATGTCACACTCGAATAAGGATGTCGTACAATTACAATCACCACACTATGGGCATACATTGGGAGAGAAGGGTTGAGAGGAAAAACTAATGTAAAAAGAAACTTAAACTTAATGACTCTAAAAACTACCTACCAGATCTGTCTACCTCTTATTTATAGATGAGGAGATAGGTTGCGATATCGCATACAATAAAATGATAACTCATCACCAACAAAAATAAGAAATCATTGAGTAAACAATGCAAGAAGTCTACACCAAAGTACAAAAATAAAGATAACAAGTAGACCAAGAAATGAAAGAAGTTGGGCCTATTGAAGCCCACTCCTATTTCATCGATTCCTGTGAGCTCTAATGCACAGTTTGCTTCAACCAGTCAATCGAGAAAGGATCCCAAGCCATAAGGGAAGGGAAAAGAGGCCAAAGCACAACCACTAAAGCATGAAGTTCACATCCTAGGGTGCATAGAGGAAGTCAAAGTCAAAAAGAATGAGAAACCAACAGCTAATGACAAGGGCATCCTCAATGCAATGAAATAGGTTAAGTAGTCTTTTAAATAAAAGAACATATTCCTTTGCCTATATGACCTGGTAATGACCTCTGTTGCTCACCATGAAGCACTGGTGAAAATTTTGACTTCCATTCTTATTAACAAAGACATCCCTACTAGTGAAGATTCCATCCACATGATGATGGTACCACCTTCAACAAGGAAAGAAATGAAGTTAACATGACTAGTGTTCAATGATAAAAAGGTCGAGACCAACCCCAAGGATGGTAAGATACCTAAGGCCTCTCTCTTCACAACAATAAGGGTGGGGACAATAAAAGTGTTGATGCATAAACTTTGGATGCACCAACACCTGGAAAAGAAAACTCGTTTGAGGAGACTATTGCTTAGGGTGCCTCCTGTATGGGTACGGAAACCCAGAAATAGTCTCAACTAGAGAAGACTACCCGACCTTTTGAAAACAATAAAAAATGAAAATTTTAATTGAAATGAGTGTCTCAAATTCAAGAATACAAAAGGTAACCAAAATAAATTCGCCCTACCTTTTGGCTACTACCACCAATCACCACCGGTCCATTGTAGATACTACCATAGGCAACATTACTTGTAGCCATCGAAGGAGGGAAAAAGAGAAAAGAGGCTAGATGAAGGGGCCCGCTAATGCATCTCTGATGCATAGATAGAATGTGCCTCGTCGCTAGCATGAGATAGAAAAAATTTTCCTTGTTTGAATAACCTTGCTACGGATGCACTGCCCACTAAAAATAGAACAGAATTATAGAACCCATGCCTACAATTACTGCTATCAACTCCTACAACACCACAGCAAAGAAAGAGAGAGAGAAAACAAGATGCCAGATCTTGTTATCATGTGCCAGTAGACATGTTGTTGTCTCCAATCCTATGTCTGCCACTGTCATGGGTCTACCACAAGAAGGGAAAAGAAAACCACCACCTCTTGGTTTCCTATTGAGATTGTTAACCATCGTCCATGAAGCTCTACTGCTACTGACTATCACTAGTCTATTACTAAGAATAAAGAAACAGGACTGCAAAACTTGCCTACCACATCCACCATCTACATACATCAGCTACGCTATTGTCACCCCAAGAAAAATAGAAGAAGAGAGAGAAAAAAATCATCACCTATTAGTTTCTTCACCCCTAGAGACCCCCCTACCCATCTACTTGTGCCTTAATAGAGAGAGACATAGCTATTCGGGAAGAGAGCCTAATTTGTTAAGGAAGCCCTCCTCCCCCCTCCTACTAACATCATCTTTATTCTTTGTTTTATAGTCACCTGCTAGTGACATTTCACCTCCCTGCACATTGGTCCACCTTCTCACACATCAGTCCACCTCCCTGCACGTCAGTTCACCTCCCCACACATCAGTTCACCTTCCTGCACATCGGTCCATCTTCCCACACATCGGTCCATCTTCCTACATGTTCACATTACTTGGTTAAATAGTATATTATTTTATAGGATAGTTTTGTTGATCATGGCCTCATGCAATAGCATGGGCAAGGCTGGCCATAATACTTAGCCTTTAAACAACAAATTGCATGCAAGTGCAAGGAGCAACAAAAACCATGAAATCTTAAAAGGAAAATAATAAAATAAGAAAAAAAAATTAAAAAAAAAATTTAAAATTGAATAATAAAACCACCTCATCCAAGTTAGGACTTAAGTAAGGACTACCAAAATTAAAAATTTGAAAATGGGACTAGGAAACGAGGGTTATAAAAAAAAGGTTTTGGTAACAACAATTTTTAGAAAATAGAAAGCATTAAAAAAGGAAAAAAATAAAGGGTCTAAAAACAAAGGTTTTTAAGAAAACAACAGATTCCAAGATAGAATCAAAAAATGAAATAGCCACAAGAAAATGGCAAGAAGAGCTGATAAATAAAAGGTGGGTTCATGTCCTTCTTCTAGCACCAAAAAGGTGTTATGCATAAATTTTGGATGCACTAACATTTGGAAAAGAAAATTTGTTTGAGAAGACTATTACCTAGAGTGCCTTCTATATGGGTATGGAAACTCAGAAATAGTCTCAGCTATAGAAGGCTAAGTGGCCTTTTGAAAATAGTAAAAAAAAAAACTAAAATTTTAATTGGAATGAGTGTCTCAAATACAAAAATACAAAAGATAACCAAAATAAATTTTTCCTACTTCCCAGTTGCTATTGCCATTCGCTACCAATCTATTGTAAAAACTACCATAGCCAACACTGCTCGTAGCCTCCGAAGGAGGAAGAAAGAGATAAGAGGCTAGATGAAGGGGCCTACTAATGTGTCTCTAACGCATAGACAGAACATGCCCTGTTGCCAGCACAAGATAAGGAAATTTGTCTATGTTTGAAGAACCTTGCTATGAATGCATCACCTACCAAAAATAGAACAGAACTGTAGGACCCATGCCTACAACTGCTGCTGTCAACTGCCATAACATCGCAACAAAGAAAGAGAGAGAGAGAGAGAGAGAGAGAATGAGATGTCAAATCTTATTGTCACGTGCCAGTAGATGTGTTGCCGTCTCCAATCCTACATCTACTACCATCACGGGTCTACCATGAAAAAGGAGAAAGAAAACTACCACCTCTTAGTTTCCTGCTATTGACCATCATCCATGTAGCTCTATTGCTACTAGCTATCGCTAGTCTGTTGCCTAGAATAAAGAAATAGGACTGTAGAACTCGCCTATCATGCCCATCATCCGCACACATCAACTGCACCATTGTCGCCCTACGAAAAACAAGAGAAGAGAGAGAGAAAAAACCACCGCCTACTAGTTTCTTAGCCCCTAGAGACCACATTTCCCATATACATGTGCCTCAATGGAGAGAGACATAGCTGTTTGGGAAGAGAGCCTAATTTGTTAAGGAGGTCCTCCTCCCCCCTCCTATTGACATCGTCTCCATTCTCTATTTTATAGCCATCTAGTAGTGATGTTTCACCTCCCCACACATTGGTCCACCTTTCCACATGTTAACATTGCATGGTAAAATGGTATATGATTTTATATGATAGTTTTGTTGATCATGGCTCTGTGCAATAGCATGGGCGATGTTGGCCACAGTGCATGTTGATGACAGAGTAGCCACTAACTTCATACCCTACACCATTGTTGAATGTTTAAGCTTAATAGAAAACATGCAACATACCTCAACTTCTGCCCTTAACTCCTTTAACAAATCTCAGCATGTTGTTAAAGGCTACCTTTCTTTGGACTTTGTAGTGAGGGAACAATTCCCCACAACAACCAACTTCTTGATGGTGGAAGAGACACCTAAATTCAACCTCATTCTAATGAGGCCTTGGCTAAATCATTTACGAATTATTTTCTCATCCATCCATAAAGAAATTCACTTGCCTTACGAGGGAGGTGAAATAATTATTCATGATAATAGTGCGATCCCCTTAACAGTCCACAACGTTACTGTTGGCACATTTTGGCCATTTAATGGAGTAAACTTTATGAGGTTACAATGCTTTAAGAGGAGCTATACATTTTAACAAAAACATAGTACTCTAGGAGACTTGCTTTCCTTTTAGAATCACATAATTCGATCATCCAGAATATATAAACTTACTTGTCCAAGCCCTTGTTGTGCAATTAGCTCTAGATTCTAGTTACAAATGAGTTGTTGTCATTGATATTTATGTATGTTATGGAAATGGAATAAAAAATACATTTTATGACCCATATGTTATCCTCACAGTCTCTTTTTAGCATGAATCATGGCTCTTGGGGATATTTTTAGCATGAATCATGGCTCTTGGGGATCTTTAGCATTAAAATTACAAGTTAGTTGCATCAATGTTAAAATTCCTCCCTGCAACCCCATAGCTGCATGCTATAATCAAGTGAATTATAACATAAGTCAATTGCTATTTTAAAGGTAACCATGTTTAAAAGATGACATGAAATTGCATATTATTTACATGCCTCTCTCTTGTGCATCATTGAGCCCACAAAATCTGTGCTGGATTGGGTTTGTTCACTAATCTGTGGACTTGAAAACCTTACCATTGAAGCTGCCTGCAAAAAACAAAACAGAACACCTATAGCAATATTGAAATAGGACAATGAAATGGAGCGAGCTCTTACAATCTCAAGACCGAATTCGGAATGGGATAGCATGCAAGTGCATTTAAGGGTAACTATGCTACCGAAATCTAAATTATCCAAGCACCAGCACCAGCAAAAGTAGATTCAATGCCACGCTTTCTCACAGACACTGCTTGTGAAGATTGTAACAATGGTGTTCGTTTCAATTTCTATGATTTGTGACTTTTAGTCGTCATTCACATTCAATATTATATCCACATTAAGCTATTGCTGTAGCCTTAGCATTAGCATTGCTGTAATGGTGAATTATTCCAGTGTTTATGCCTCACTTCCGAAGTTTTTCAGCGCATTTGTTTCGTGCCACCAGAATTTACAACCAACATGCAGCGTGTTTCAATGGAATTTCAAGAAATGCTCACAATCAGAGTCTGCACGTTGATGGTACGAATCGTCAAATTTCAAGTCCGGTGGAAAAAGTGACAGTAATGATGCTACCATAAATGCATCTCCTCTGGAGGAAGATCAAAGTTAAAACTAAGTTACGAAAAAATGCATGCCGCTGGCGGAATGCAATTGATTTGCGAGTGGATTGAGCATGTCTAACATTAAAGATTAGTGCGGTAAAGTTATACTCGTAACAGGAGTCTTTGCAGGCCTGCGCCGAGAATTCGCCCTCGCTTTCATCACAAAAGGATGGAAAATCATCGTCACAGCTCGTAGAAAACATCTTCTCCATTCTCTCTGAAAGGAAATCGATGGCGGATATTTTCATTCTTTGGCCAAGGCTATGCCTCTGCAGCTTGATGTCTCTGCTTCGGATAACGAGATCAATCTCGCTGTTGAAAAAGCTTTTCAATGCTTTGGTAGTATACATGTATTCTTAGCAAAGTTGGAAACGTGAAGACGCTGCTGTGATACGATGAAAGGGAGTGGAATACGGTAATGAACACAAATTTTGAGAGAAGTTTGGCTGTTGTCTATGGTCGTGGCCAAGCCCATGAAGGATTCATCCATCAAGGGTTCCGTCGTCTAACATTTCTTCAACAGCCAGTCTTGATCATGGAAATCTTCCTGGATCAATGAATTTATGCCATTTCCAAGGCCATTCTCCATCAACTTACAAAAATAATGACCCTTGAACTCCATCGGTATAGCATCAGGTTTAATGGAATCATAGATGGAAATTTTAAATCAAGCATAAGGAGGCATATTTGAGAATCCAAGAACGAACAGGTGGTGGATATTGTTGGCACTTTGTCCCATTTGGGAAATGCCCAACTTAGGTTAGCATATTATGTCATGCATCATGGAAATATGAAATTGAAATTAAAAAGAAAAAAGAAAAAAAAACCTATTATTTAAGAAGAAAGGAATTCATGAGATAGTTGTTCAATGTATATCTATGGTAGTTATCACTAACTACCATGGTGGTTCTAACCACCATATAGGACACTATAGTATTTAATTTTATTGTGGTTAGTGGTTATAACACACCTTAATTTTTCATGATGATTGTAACTACCCAAAAGCCACTATAAAAAGAGCTTCAAAGGTTGAAAAGGAGGACATCAAGGAAAATTATTGAAGATGATTTATAAGAATGACTTGCTAATTGCATCATCAATTCAGCTGCTTTGTTTAAATTTTGTGAGTTTTTTCTTCTCAGTTTGTCCTAGTTGCTTAGCTAATGATTTTTAGATAGTATTGTGCTTGACATTTAATATTGGGATTTTCAAATTGTTCTTATAGCTCTATTTTCGTCTGACTTTAGACTTCTATTTGGTTACCATATAAGAGCTATGTTGTCTTGAAAAGCATCTTAAGCAATTTAATAGTAATGTCTTTATGAAATTACCTATTTGACCCTAGAGGATTTAGAAAATCTTTGATATTTTGAGCTAACTTAAAATAGATTCAATTTTTATAAGTTTTTTCATTGATGTTTCAATCTTGAAATTGTTAAATATTTTCTGATAGCTCTATTATCTGCAATTCTTGATCACTATTTAACTAGCCAAATAATATCTTGTATTTTTCATTTAAAAAGCATTTTAGTAGTTTAATAAGAGTGTCATTTATGAAATTTCTTGCTAAGCTCAGAGTGTTTGGACAATTTGTAACACTTTAGATTGAACTAGAATAGCTTTATTTCCTCATGTTCAATTTATCTTAATTAAATGTTTGAGATTTCACACAAATCAGATTTTGTTTCTTCTTCTCTTTTCAAATCCATTAAATCTCATTATATTTCTTTTTTTCTTGTAGATCTTTCTCTTTGAAGAAACTAGGAGTAGATTTCTACAGAATTGTGCTTAAGAATTTTGGTGAAATTTTATTTGTTTCAAGCAACATACTATAGGGACTATATAAACTAAGTGACTTGACAAAATAGGAATCTTCAATGACTCAAAATATTCAACAAGGTTAGTTGAATTTCTTTTAGAATATCCAGTTACAAATTCATATACAAACCCAAGCATTTTAGCATTCATAACAACAAACACACATTTATGCTTAGTTCACTCTTTTACCATTGAGTTTATTTGGAGGTATCTAGGCCTTGATATTTCTAGAGATTAGTAAACACCTAAACTCAAGTTTAAAGGAATAACTTCATTTCCCTCGATTCTAGTCACGAGACTGAAGAAAATGTTTACAATACCAAATGGTTGCCAATAATTCTTTTTGGTGCTTGTAAGAGAGCAAGAAAATTTGTTACTTAAGTTCATTACATTTAAAGAGCCTGATAGTCCTAGTGTACTAATAGTTCTTTTTCATGCTAGAAGGAGGGCTTGAAGAAAATTAGCTATTATTTTGAGTTAATGACCAAACAAACTGGTAGTTTACAAGATTTTGAAATTCTAAAAAAAAAATTATCATTATAGGACTAATTATTCATCTGAAGAAGAACAAAAAAAGGTTTTTAAGTTTGGGAAAAGTAGTGGAGTAAAAACTAGAAGAATAAAGAGTTCACCTCTTTTGTCTAGTTTATCAATCTATAGGAGAAAGTCAAATAAATATAAGAGTTTAGTCATCAAAAGGAATCCTAATAGGATGGCAAATCCACAACCAATTAATCCTTGGCAAGGAGTTACACCATTGAGGTTTCAAAACTACAAAAATATTCCTAAGGAAATTTACAAATATTTGCCTAAGCCTATTATTCTTGGAAAAGCTTACTTAGCTAAAAAAATAGCTTCACTTATTTGAGTTAGCTTTAGCTCATGCAAATGTTCAACACCAAGATCAAGCCTGTAGGTTGTTCATAGCAAATTTAAAGGATATGGCTCAAATTTGGTATTCAAACTTGCCAAGAAAAAGTATTACAAGTTGGGATGATATGAAAAACCTTTTGTTGGCCCAATTTGGCAATCAATTAGAGCAATAGCAACTATACTGTGGGCTAGTACAAGCTAAGCAAGGAGTTAAAGAGTTAATTAGAGATTTCAACATTAAATTTCAATGAATTTGTGAGCTCTTTCAAAGACAATATAGACCATCAGATGAAATGCTTAGAGACACTTATCTTAAGGTTGTGAATCTCAATATTTCAATTTGGTTAAGGAGAACTCCAAACTTGCTAACATTGAATAATTACTTTAGTAAAGCTATACAATTAGAAAAACAACTAAACTTGAATAATGAAGAAATTATCATAGATCAAAAACCAAAAAAGAAAATTATGATCCTTGTGCAAGATTTTGCCCAACTTAAAGCACTACCAAGGCCATCTTGTATTAAGATAAAACAAGAGTTAGAAATCAAAGAATCTAAAAAGGATAGTTAATGAAATACTTGTCTAACAAAGTAGTAAAAATAGAAAAGCTTTGGCAAAAGTTAAAATAAAGGAAGAAACGGAAAATAGAAAACATAAGCATCATGATACCAAGCTAGTAGATAATGAGAATGATAATGATGTTACTATGTCCAACATCCTTGATATTAAGTTTGAAATGAGTTGTCTAGTATTCATTACACAAGCAAATCTTTTGCGAATGGATCTAATAATACCTCTTCTCTATCAAGTTCTGAAGAGGATATATCGTTAGATGAAGAGTGTCATACCAGTGAAGAAAATAAATATAATCTACGATTAAAAGAAAAATTAACCACTTGTAGGCCTCTGAATGTCATTTTTGACTCATTTTCTAAGAGGAAGATTTTTCAACTAAGTGGAAAAGAAAAAAATAAAAATAAAGAAGAACAAACCAAGCAAAGTACTCAAAATCAAGCTTTTAATAAATGGATGAAGAAACCAGGCTTCTATGGAGTGGAGAATATAATCTAATTAAGGATCTTCAACATGTCAAGGCCAACATCAATATATATCAATTATTATAGATAGGAGATCAACAAAGAAAATCTTTAGAGCTTATTAAAGATAAAAGGAGAGTTGGAGAGTCAGAGTTAAGCTATGTATCTAACATTGATAGGACAACAAAACCAATTATGATTGTACTCCTAATAAAGAAACATCCTTTTTCTTCTAATAATGAAGTTAAAGGATAAATATCTTCACAACTATTTGTTTGATTCTAGAGCTACATTTACTATCATGTCATTATCTATATGCAAAAAACTTGGTTTGACTCCTAAACAATCTAATAAAAAATTTGTTAAAGTGAACAAAAGTAAAGTGAGGATTGTAGGTCAGTTGTCTAATGTTCTATTAGAAATCACTTCTGAACCTTGTATGATGAACATCAATAAGTTGCATCAAAGGGCCTCCATTTATGTGGCCTCATTAATGGGACCCTATTGATGAGGTCCTATTTACATGGTGTTGCCCTGTCAATGGGGCTACATCGACATTGCATTTTCTATGTTGACGGGGCCTCATTGACATAGCCATAGAGAAAAAACTATAAATATGAGCTCTTAGTCATGTTTATGAACATGAGATTAATAGTAGTAGCTGAACTCTTGCAGTTTTTACATTTGAAAGTTAGAATATTTCTCCCAAGTGCTCACAACAGGAGTCATTGAGTGTACAGATCTTTATTCGAGCATTGTTGTACCTAAGCATGATAGTGTGTACAACAATAAAGATGAGCTTCTTGATAAACCTTGCAACATTTTGGATAGTTTAGATATTTATTTATGCATTTGATGCTTTTAATTAATTATTTAATGTTCTTTAGTAATTAATCTAGATAGATTAAATACATAAGTATGACCACTTCAAGCGTAACACGTATTCACTTAGTAATCCTAGTAGTGTTATTACTTGGTACGCCTAGTAGCATAGCACTTGATAACCCAGCAATGAATATGCAAGTTTAGGATGTGTACAGAAAGTGGGACTAGATGCTTATGTTAGGATTAGCTAATTAATTAAACTAAATTAGTCATTGAATTATTCTATTTCTCTTCAAGCACCAAAATCATAAAACACAAAATGATAAAAAATTATATTCCTTGATTACTCTTAACCATACCATTATGCTTTACAAATGTAATTAGGAAGACAACGAATGACTTGAGAGCAAGGTTCACTTCCTAGAAGACTGGTGTACTAGAAACTATAAAGTCCATAAAATTCGACCAGATCATGCATGAATAGTTTGTGATTCATATGGTTGGGCATAGGGGTACCTTGCTACTCATCATTGGTGTTTTTTTCAAGGACTTTGTTTGTTAAAATGTGCTCTACCTAGGATTAGTGAATATTATTTATATCATTGATTGAACTCAAGGTCAACATCACTCTAACATGACATATAACTACTAAGCACACTAATAATTTTATTTGTTTTGCAAAATTTCTTCCTCTTGTCAAAAGTGTGAAGATGTCAAACTGCCGGTTCCACAAAAGTGCAAGGTGGTATATACTCATCCAGATGAGTATCTACCGGACTTCACCTTCATCCTACATCAAGATGAACAATTGCGATGGTGTGATATGGAGGGCAATATCATATTGTCCCTTGATCGATCTATGCTCGAGATGCTACTTCAAACCCTTAAAAAGTTACACATCTTAGATCTTCATGAGGAATACATTGTAGATGATCATGACACTTGATACCATCATCCCACTAAAAAACAACGCAAGCAAGACTAACACTAGGTAAAGCACAATGAGCTTGCAAAGGGGAAACATTTCACTAATCCTTTGTTCCTACCAAACCAAGATGACAATGTGGATCCTTCCCTTGAGGGTTCTCAATATGAAAATTCTCCATCCTTTATTATTGGTGATGAGGGTATGACCTTGAACCTATGATTCACTATTCATAAACTAGGTTTAAAAAATGATAGTCAAGGTAGGGACTTGGGTGAACATCATAATGGCAAGGGATCTAAGAATGATGGTCATAATAAACAAAAAGATGGTGGTGGTGGTAGTCCACCTTCCTCTTCATCCAATTCTAATCATTCCCCTTCATTTTCTGTTCTCATAGAAGCTACCATTGAAATAATCATGATGAAGGTGATCAACGAGACAATAAAGACCATCAAGGCCATCAGGAACACAGAGGTGACAAAAATCATCATCGATGTCATCAACACAATCATGATAATGAACCTCTATTGGTGACTCAAAGCATGCTTAATATTGCAAAGGCAATCAAAATTCCAACCAGGCATGTGAGAGATAGTTGGATTAACACTTAGACATGAATAATATCCCACGATTTGAGGGGAGAATACAATTCTAATCTGTAGAATCATCTACAAGCCTTCCATGATGCCTATGCCTTACAAAACATTGAAAATGACTAGTTGAAATTCAAGCATTTCCCCAGGATACTCATTAAGAAAGCTGAGAGCTAGTACTAGTCCTTGGAACTGGAATCCATTTGCTAATGGAGTATCATGTTAAAGCTATTTAATGACAAATACAAGACATATTGTAGAGTGTTTAATTTGAGAAGGAAAATCCAAGGCTAGAAATATGGAACACATGAACTCTTGGATGCCACCATGGGAAGATATTATTCACTCTTACATCAATGCCCTAGCCATAGTTATTCTCAAAGGAAACAATTCTATCACATTATAGATGGGCTTAGAGTAGAAACTAGAAGAACTCTTGGGGTTTATGCCCAAGGTAGACTATTTGAATTAAGAGCTTATTATATCCAAAGGCTTATACAGTAAGTAGAAAAAGAAGAAGGTGAGTTGTGAAAAAGAAAAAGTGTAGAAGAATATAATATGGACCATTCCATTAGATTTTTTGACAAGGAGAAGTCACCACTCAATGAAGTGGTAAAAAGGAAAACCTTTCTCATTCAAAAATATATTTCTAATATTTTGGCAAAGTTTGATAAATTATGGTACTCTTTGGATGAGAAGTTCCAAACTACTATGAAGATTACTGAAGAATCCAAAGACCAAAATAGTAATCATAATCACAAGAGATGAAAAGAAGCTAAACATGCCTACCAGAGAGGTAAGGGCAAAACTATTGCAGTAGAAGAAGTTATAGAGATAGACTCTAAGGATGATACTACTTGTGACATCTATCAATATGAATATCCAAAGGGGTGTCACCCTATGGTGTCACACTTACAAGAGCCTAGGATGTATGCATTGAATTCTCAACTAGCACATAGGTAAGCACCTAGATGATTGCCTTATCCTCAAGGTAATCCAAGGTAGTTCCACCAGCAACAACAAGCTTTTTACCCAAGTGGAGCTCTAGCACAATCCTATGAATAATACCAATAATGGCACCAACCATAATCATGGGAAATTCCACCACTAAGGTAGTAGTATCCTTATAGGTAACTAGATCAATATGGGTACTATGTTCAGCAACCTATCTCTCCAAGAAGTTCTATAAGCCACACCTTGCTTCAACATCACTATTACCCCCCAGAGTACCATTGAATACATTCACCATCTACTTAAGGGAAGAGCCCATATCCATACCACCCTTCACATCTATCTGCATACATCGCTCCACCCTTTACCCAATTACCTCCTACTCTATCCATGTGGGGGGAAATTCCTCCATAGCCACAACAACAAAATTCTATGATGGCTATACACTCACAACCAATTTTTCTACCAGGTGGTTTAGACAATCAATCTAGGAAATGATCCTTTTCTAACCCAAAAGTCCTTTTAAATCCTCACAACCTAATGCAATTGGTCACCTTGCATCCCCATCACACTCATCCTCTACATCAAATTCCTTTGAGTGCCCTTCAAACCAAACGCTACCTCAAATACACATTGTAACGTTAACTCATGTTATTTCCAATTGGATCAAGGTTGGTAATCTTTCCATGAAAATATATGACCCAAGAAGTCCTCTCATTTACTTTCAAATCACTAAAAATGAGCCATGCAAGGCTCTTCTTAATTCTGATTTTAGTGTTAATCTCATCTTTCATGACATGTACAACTAAGAGCCAACTGACTCAAATAATAATACATTATCCATGAAACCAACTAAGAGCCTAACATGTGCTTATGCTGAAAGCATGAATGAACTTAAGCAAGTTCATCACCAACTTTCTAATAATGAAGATGATGATACCTATTCAGGAGAGTTGGAAATCACTGATAACTTCAAGTAGGAGCCCCTAGAGTTGAAAACTTTACTAGCTGACATGGAGTATGCATTCTTAAACAATGTCAAGTTTTTCATAGTCAATGCCAAACTTGCTCTTGAACAAAAAGAAAAGCTATTAAGAGTGGTTAAAAAATGGTCAATGGCCTTTTCTTAGTTGTATCTTGAGCTGACAAGAATCAATCCAAGGATATGCTAGCATTACATTTACACAAACCCAACCATAAAGCCAAGGAGGTAGCCGTAGAGATGTCTGAACCACAAATTGAAGCAGATCATCAAGGAGGAAATAGAGAAACTTCTTAAGGTGGGTTCATATATCCTATTATGGATAGTAAGTGGGTTAGCTCACTCGTAATTGTGCCAAAGAAAAGTGGCAAATGGTAGGTCTACATCAACTTCAAGTTGTTGAATATGGTAACATTGCATTGCTATTTGTGGACCAAGTATTAGACACTATCTCCA
Source organism: Gnetum montanum (assembly GCA_015680685.1). Taxonomy (NCBI): domain Eukaryota; kingdom Viridiplantae; phylum Streptophyta; class Gnetopsida; order Gnetales; family Gnetaceae; genus Gnetum; species Gnetum montanum. Next base: position 237,328 of record MNCI01028009.1, on the reverse strand, counting down.
AGCATTACTATTATATCTTCTTGGATGGTTATAGTGTCTATAACCAAATCCAAATTGCGCTTGAAGATTAGGCCAAGACAACATTCACAAGTCCTTGAGGAACTTTTACATATTGTTAGATGTCATTTGGTCTATGCAATATCCCTGCAACATTTCAATGCTTGGTCCTTTGTATTTTCCAACAACAAATCAGTAGTGGTGTGGAAATCTCCATGGATGACTTCTCCATCTATAGAGCTATGTTTGAGCAAGCCTTGGACCACCTTGAGAAAGTACTAAAAATATGTGTGAAAACAAAACTACAGCTCAACTAGCAAAAAAGTAATCTCATGATCCAGGAAGGCATTGTGTTGGGGCACCGAATTTCACAAGAAGGGATTCAAGTCAACCTAGAAAAGATAAGGATCATCCAAGAAATTACACGTCAACCAAATACATTCAAAGATGTCAAATAATTCCTTGGACATACTAGCTACTATCGATGATTCATAGAGAATTTCTCTGGGATCGCAAATCCATTCATCAAGCTTACAAAGAAAGATGCTTTATTCATTTGGACCAAGGAGTGTGAACATGCATTCTAACAGTTGAAGGAAAAACTCATGAAATGCCAATTTTGATACCAAACTAGTCCAAACCATTTCACATAATGAAGGATGCATCTAATTGTGCTTTTGGAGCTGTGCTTATGCAGTTGGATAATAAAAAACATCCATATTAGATCCACTACACTAGTTGAAGCATTATGGGTGCACAATTGAATTACACCACAACTGAAAAAGAACTAATGACAATGGTGTATTCTCTCAACAAGTTTAGGCACTATGTGCTTGGCTATAAAGTATTTGTGCACATAGATCATAGTGCCATCTACTTCCTAATGAACAAGTCGATGGTGAGCCCTTGTATCATATGGTGGCTTGTAATCTTGCAAGAATTTGATCTCATGATGGTAGATCAAAAAGGGGCCAAGAATGTGGTTGTTGACCACCTCTCTCGATTAAGATGGAATAACAAAGAGGAGGAGAGCCTACTCTCTAATTAGTTTCCAAATGAACTCCTCTTTATAGGAGTAATAAATGACCAAGTGCTCATAGAAACAACATGGTACAATAACATCCTCACCTATCTTCTCACTCAGGAGATGCCATAAGACCTTGACTTTAGAACCAAACAACAATTTATTCATAGAGCCAAATACCTCATGGAAATCAACAGATACCTCTACAAGGTGTGCACTAATGGCCTGATTCGTTGGTGTGTCCCTAATGAAGATGAACTACATGTTCTCTAAAATGCTTATGAAGGACCTTCAAAGACCACTATGCAGGGAGATGCACGACCATAAAAATCCTTATGGTAGCATACTATTGGCCTACAATATTCTAGGATGCCCACTAGTTTGTCCAATCTTGTGAACATTGTCAATGAGATGGTGGGATAACCGCTCGAAGGGAGGATCCTTAATAGTGGATTCAACCACTAGAGCCCTTTGACATATGGGGCATTAACTTCATGGGTTCCATCACACCCATGTCCAACAAAAAGGTGTATATCATCATAGCAGTCAACTACTACATCAAATGGGTAGAAGAAACAACCATCACTGATTGTACATCATCCACTTTTGCTCGATTTGTACAACATATTGTAAATAGGTTTGGAATGCCATGTGCACTAATTTCTAACAATGGAACTCATTTTATAGGTGTCACTTTTAGAATATTAATGCAACTCTTGGGGTTTGAACATAAATTAACAACACCCTATCACCCCCATGCCAATGGTCAAGTAGAGGTAACTAACTAGAAGATCACAAAGATTGTAATAAGGACCATAAGCAAATATAGGAGAGATTGGAACACAAAACTCAATGATGCCCTATGGCCTACTGCTCAACATGAAAACTTTCTATTGGCTACTCTCTCTATGAGCTAGTGTACCATAAACTTCTAACTCTTCTAATTCACTCTGAGCTTCATACACTCTCAACAGCTTGTGACTTGAATCTTGACCCAAGTCTAGCACAAAAAGAAAGACTGATCAACCTCAACATGCTAGATGAAAATTGATTGGTGGCCCTATCTTTGAATGAAGGCATTGAATAAGCAACAACATGACCAAAGAATATAAAAAATGAAATTCCAATCAATAAATAAGGTCTTTATTGGAATCCCACACATGTATCTTGAAAAAAAAAATTTAAACATTGTAGGAAGGATCTTATATAATTTCTGAAACCTTTCCTTCTAGCGCCATGACCATATATGAGCCTAAAATTCCAAATAAAAAGTAGTTGATCAACATCCAACAAGTGAAGCTTTTCCTAAAACCAAGACAAGCCAATGCAACAAGTACCTCAACAAATGAACAACCATGTTCAATTTTTTGAATCTCTTCCTTCCAACTCAATCATGTGGGAGATGGCTATCCATGATAATCATTCATATGGCTCCTTAATTTTTCTATTTTTTTCATGATTTTGATTTTGCAATTTATTTATTTTTTTAAAAAAAATTTCATTTTACATAATTTTTTGTTGTTCTACACCACTGTTACTACATTTGAATCTTTATTGAATATTTTACACTTTCTTGTATGCTTTGTTTTGTTTTGTTTAACTGTGGTTTTCAAATTTTTGCTAATAAAAGTGCTTTATTGCTAATAGGACACAATGTTGCTATACCTACTACTAATGGTAGTTTGTACTTAATGTTTGGTTTGCTACTATCTAGTTTCTATTTTTGAATTTCTATACTGACGGCTCAGTTATGGTTTCTTTTTCATGGAACAAGCAATGAGTCCATGACATTCACCCATTCAAAAACTCTATGGTTTTTCTTGTTCAAGAAGTTTGAGGTCCCTTTCATTAAATTAACTTTTAATAAATTTGTGACCTTGGTAGTTTCCAAAATTGAAAAGGATTCAAAGGTTTGAATAGGATGTGACTTCAAGGGGACTCAATACTCTTTGGTCTTTTCTACTTTCTTGAGTACTTGAATGTTTTTCATGGACTTCTTACCATTTCATTCCAACCACTAAATATGAAGTCAAATAAAGTCTTTGCATGGTGTGTTTCCCATCCAAAAAGATAAAAAATAAACAAAATACAATAAAAAAACATGATGGAAATTCAAAGCACACCCCTTAGACAAATAAATAGGCTACAAGCACTAGTTATGGGACTAGAAAGACATGCACCCATGCCTGAAGGTCCCCTCTAACTAAGGTCCTCTTTCACTTTCTACTTTTCTTTTCTTTTCTTTATGGAATGGTGGTTGTTTTGTGGAAGTACTCATATGTCTTGGGGGGATGGATTAGTCTTGGAGTGGTGATGTGAAGTCATTGAATGAGGCTGATTTTAGTTTGGACAAAGGATGGATCTTCTTCGGTCATTTTAAACATGAACTACACAAGGGACTTCTTATGATCATAGCTTGGAATTCCATTCCACCTTCTCCATCATTCATTTATTCTATCCATAACTCACCTCACTTTTAGTGTCCATGTTCCTGATTCCATGTCTTGGTTTGATGTATTTGAATTCTTATGTAGAATCTTTTGGGTTTTGGTCCTTAACTTTCATTGATCATAAGTCACCTATGGGGCCTACAAACTCCTTAGGTTGAGGTTATGTAAGGGAAAAAAGGGCATGTTCTTGCTATGGGAAGAACCCACTTGCATATCCCTTGGTCGGGTTTGTTAAGTACCTTATCCCTAGGCATTCTTGCAACCGAAATCTTTTGTACACCCATCTTTCACATCAAACCATGTGCTCCATTACATATTTTGTTCATTAAATATGTTCTTCATTAACTTTTAAAATTTTTAAGCTTTCAAATATCCTCTTCAATTATTTTATCATATTCTTGGCTTTTCTGGGATTCCATGGACCCCAATTTCATTGAAAAATTCATTATATTTCTGGAGATATTCAACTTTGATAATTTTGGACAATGGGCCCCATATATGGAGCCCTGTCGATGAAGCAGACCCCTATACAAGGCCCTATATATGGGGCTTGATTGACATGGAAAAAAAATATTATAAATAGGTGTGACCCCACTTAGAAAATTTTACATTTTCTCACAAATGCCAAAGGAATTTTTTTAATTTTTAGAGCCTAGAACCTTCCAAAGCCCATAACTCACAAACCATGTATCTAAATCACTCCATTCTTCAACTTTATAGTTGCCAGAGGTAAGCTCTTTATTGTGGGGGCCATAAATGTACCATTTTTGACAAAAAAGTTTTTGTAATTTTTTCTAATTTCCACAAGGATTTAACTAAAAAGTCAACTATTAAACACTAAATTACAAGAGTTAAACCTTTCCAACAAGCTTTGGTGATAATTATAATAAATAATTAATAAAATAATCAATCAACCATGGTCCATCCTTAGCCAAGTTTAACTAACTAATGATAAAAGGTACCCAAAAACTTTAAAGTTACACATTACATCTACTAATCCATGGATGTGTTGTGATTGCATATGGCACCAAAAGGAAAGCACACGCAAGAAGCAAGCTCATCCCAACCAAGGGAAACATGGCCTAGAATAGGAAGAGGCCAAGAACAACCCCAACAAGAAGAACCACTCACAACCCATGCCATAGGTCCTCTTAAGGAGGAGGCAGAATTGGAATCTATTAGACATATTTGAGAACCAGTAGTAGCAACAACAAAACACCCCCATCGGGATGATGCACCTGCACAACCAACAAACCTTGAGGCCATCTTAATAGAGGCTTGTCTAAATCAAATCAAATTGAGGGAGGTCCAAAAATCAATTCTCCATGAGTTAAACTTTGGCCCTTTCTTAGAGCACACACCAAGAGAAGTGCAAAACTAGTTGAAGGCCTCTTCCATGTGGCCAATCATGACTTCCACTAGGGAGTGGGACATGGGAGGGACATTTTTGTTCTACAATAATAGGTAACCTAGAGAAATAGTAAATATCAAGGACATCGTAGTGTCCTACTCAGCACAAGACATTGCTGCAGCACTTGGGTTACTCGAAATAGGGACTAAACTTACTAAGATCTTGATGTAGGTGAATTCGAGCATCAAGAATGGATGTAACGGTGTTGTGATGTCAATTGCAAAGAGTTTGGTATGCTCACACTAGCAAAGAGGATCCACTACAAGATTGTAGCCTTCCACCTTAATCCCACAATGAGGTCAAGCAAAATCATTACCTTTTCTTCTTGAGCATGTGCCACTTTGAGTGGGAGATTCCTAATCAACCTTTTGTAGCTGATCTATCTAGAGATAGAGAAGTTCTTTAAAGAAAATGAATGTGAAAGGAAGGCACTCCCTTTTTCATTCCTCATAAAAATAACTCTATTGAAAGGAAAGGATATCCCATTACACCAATGATGATGTTAGAATTGTTCTAGTCACCAACTGGGTGGAAATGATGAAGGATAAAACACCTACAACTACAATTCAAGAAGAGGAGTAGCAACCACCACCACCACCTACCACTCAAACAATAGTTCTAGGCATTGCTATAATTGCCCAATAGTTTTGTGAATACAAAGAATGGCTCATGCGTGGCAAGAGCAAAGGGTAGGCACGAGTGGTGAGGACCCATCTATATATAGACTAGCCATGAGTCAAGTTAATGAGGTTGCCTAAACAATCATTCTGATGGATTAGGGTGGATCCATTTTCTTAGCCCAAAGAACAAAGTTGTCTACAAGGTTATATTCAAGTGCCAAAGAGGTCATAGTATCTCTCACAAAAAAATAGCCACTCCTAGAAATTTCTAAGAACGTTGTAACCTTCTTAATGCACTTGGAGGAGGGTGAAGGTAGAATTTTCTTAGTGATGTAGCACCAAGGGTAAGAAATAATAGCAGAAGTGGTTGCTAACAGGATTTCCAAAGCACATAATGCACCTATGGCATCTTTACCAAACATCACTACAGTTAAAGATGTGTACACATCCATGGGAATTATAAGTGGCAAAATAAGAATAATGTAGCATGAAGAGTTGTTAGATAGACCAGTACAAATTAGACAACCACTTTTGGATATCTTTGACCTTCCAGATAACATCACTACAACCCAATCGAAGTTGCTAGAGGTAAATGGTAAGAACATCATACTAGAGAGGCAACTTGAAATAACTAGGAAGTAGAATAAATGCTTGGTTGTAGAGGTTTCTGAACTAAGAGCCCAAATTGCTGACCTTGCATTTCTCAACCCAACACTCACAAGAGATGAAACTATGCAACAACTTTAGTCTAGGCTCAAAGGGGTTGAGAATGCACAATGGAGATAATGGTGTTCTACAAATCCTTGGTAGAAGCAATGTAGCATAACATTCAAAAGGCCTTGGATCAGACCTACCAGGAGAACATCCAACTGACTGTAAAGAACCATCACCTATGAAATGTTAATGTGCATAAGAATCAGTTAATAGATTTCATCCATTAATAGCAAGAGCAGCTGGCTAAAACAAATACATAGCTAAGGAGATTGACAGTAGAGAATAGCAATCTCTCCATGGAGGAGGTGCACGCCCTTTACTAGAAAAATGCAATTGATGTAGCTGCCTAGAAATTTGAAGTTTTCAAATTTGAAAAAGTTAATGACCATTACAAAGTTCAAGTTGGTCTACAAAAGGAAATAAACAAAAAACATATCTAGTTGGTGAAGGAAAAGCTAAACGATGCCCTCCAACAACTCCAGCAAGGACGGAAAGTTTGGAAACCCATCATTGATGGTATAGATGCCTACAACAGTGCAGAAATCCATACAAAGGAGTTGCAAATCAAGAAGATGATGGAGCATATGGAGCTTTCCAATCTACATTATGCAAATCTAGCCATGTTGACTATCGAAGAACCATGGTCTAAGTTGGAGAAGCAGGTGGCCAACTTGTACTTACTATACAAGGTTGAGTTCAAGCACCACAAGGACATTTAGAAAAAGCTTGTGGTGGCTAATGCAGAACTCAAAGTTCTCAAGGCACGTTTCACAAATCAAAAGTTAACTACTAAGAACCTGGAAAAATGGATGAGTGACTATTAGGAGTTGCAAAATGCAGTAAGGACATATGACATCAAACGTAAATAGTTCACTACCTGGTTTGTCAACATAAAGGATATGTTCTCGATCATGCCCTCTCCATGAGATGTTCCCATTCTAGTTGACATTGGCAAAGTCGCGTGGGCCGTGAATGATCCCTAGTGTAAGGAGGAGAAGATGAAGACATTCCTTAATGCTTTTTACCTTCCACCAAAGATTGTAGCCATAGCTGGACAGCCATAGTTGCCTTATCCATTGCATGTACCCAAAGCTGGCCAAGCTCCTTCACAGCCTTAGGAGGCACCACCACCTAAGATTGTTTGATCTTCACCACTATCTTCATACCATTAGAGGATGTGACTCTTAACAAGCACTGGAGGCACACAATTATGGGAAAACTCCCAACCTTTATTCACATACAAAGAAATAATACAACATGTACAGAAGGTGCCCCCAATATGAGTAACACCTCTTGTATTTATAGATGTAAGCATACCCATCCTTGCCAATATGCTCCCGTAACTAGCACTACAAATTTATTGCTTGCATATCCAACATGGAGTATGCACATAACCCATTCTTAGTAATTTCTAGCTATTTCTTCCATCCACTTCACCCCAACTAGTAGTAATAGATGTGCATGTGCTGCATCTAGACAAATCCAGCTATAGCTTGCCTTGCATGCATCTCGCCTGGCTCCGTCTATTTTGGTAACTCTAGTTACCCAGACCACTTGCTATGCATGCCACCCAATTCAAGTTATCCATAGCTAAGAAATGTATTTCCACACCCAGGGTGTGGATCAACCGTCATGCCAACCTGTATGCAAGCCTTGGACAACGATAGCTTAAGAGGTCATGACAAACCCACCTCCACTGAATGAGTCTAATGTCCTCATCGAAAGTCCTTTTAAGTATTGCTTAATTAACTCCTTCAATTTCCATAAGGTAACATCACATTCCCATGTGGAATCCTCTTCACTACAGCCCTTTCACTGGACTAAGTAGTCATATACCGATTCGTTTGACTAACACCTTTGGTCCAATGACTAAGAATCCTCTCAGCCATTCTTTGAAATTCCTTTCTAATGCCAGGAGGGGCTCTCTTGACTTGTTTCCTCATTGCATCCTCATAAAAGGGTTTGAAAAAGCTCACATAAAATCTTGAATGGAGTTTCATCCACTCTAGAAGTTTCAATTAATAGGCCACATTGCCTACTCTCTGCACAACCTCAAATGATTCGTCATACTTTTGGAGAAGGCCTTTGTGGTACCATTTATCGGTGACCTTCTTCCAGATTTGGAGAGTAATTTTTAACAAGACCTTATCCCCTTCATTAAACTCAACCACTCTCCAATTCTAATCTGCATACTTCTTCATGCACCTTTGTGCCTTGGCTAAGCTATCCTGAGCTTGCTCATACAATTCCTACTTATCGTGTGCAAAGCAATACACCACTTGGCATTTCCCTTGTGACTTTGATTTTTCCACCTCCACTGGCATTATTGGCTGATGTTCAAAGACCAACTCTATGGGACTCAAACCTATCGAATAAGTTTAATGCAAGTCATAACAGAATTGTGTGGTGTCTAACAATGAGACCCAATTCCGCTGACTTGCAGTTACAAAGTGGTGAAGATACTCTTTGACCAAAGCATTCACATACTCAGTTTGCCCATCCATCTAGGGATAGTTGGATATGAAAAATTTTAATTTTGAGCCTATCAAAGAGAACAACACCACCCAAAAATTCCCTATGAACCAGGCATCCTGATCACTTACAATATCCCTCAGTACCCCGAATACCTTTACCACATACTGAAAGAAAATTTTGGCGGTTGCTTCCACTATGCACACCTAAGGTGTAGTGACAAACACAACGTATTTTGAGAACTGATCCATCACAACCAATACCGATGCCTTCCCATCCACTTGTGGGAATCCCATGATGAAATCCATGAAAACAAACTTCAATGTTCTTTCTGGGATTAGGAGACGTTGAAGCCTAACCTACTTCTTCTTCTCTATCTTGTCTAGCTAACACACTAGACATGTTCTCACATACAATTCCATAGCCTCTTCCATCTTGGGCCAAAAGTAGCCTCAAGATAGAAGAGCTAACATTCTCTTCACCCCTAGGTGTCCAGCCTATTAGGTATCATGGGTTTTCCTCATTAGTTCATGTCATAGTCCCCCACCCTTAGGAACATACAGTATGTTACCCTAAGCATACAAAAGATTAGTCTCAATTCAATATTTCCATACAAGGCCCTCATGCACCTGTTGTCAAAGTTGACAATAGGTCTTGTTTGCTTCGACAACTTCCTTAACTTTGTCAACGAAGTTCGAGTGAACTATCATCAACGCTGCTATGTAGGCCTAGACTTCCTTTCAACTAAATGCATCCACTACCTGGTTCTCCTACCTAGGTCAATGAACCCAATCAAAGTCAAATTCTGCAAGGTACTCTTGCTAGCTTTCCTACTTTAGAGAGAGCTTCTTCTAGGTTTTGAAGTAAGTATTGGCCACATTATCTATGACCACTATGAATTTTGTTTCAAATAGGTAATTCCTTCAAACATTCAAGCAATGCACCACTATGGTCATTTCCTTTTCATGAGCAGTATATCGCTGCTCTGCCTCTTTCACCTTACTACTCTCAAATGCAACTAGATGTTCGTCTTGGACCAAGACTCCACCAATGGCTCAATCTAATGCATCAGTATGAAGTTCAAAGGGAACTTCAAAGTTAGGCAACCGTAGCACTGGTTCCAATGTCATAGCTTTGTTAATTCTTTTAAAGGTCTTCTCACATGCCTCTAACCAAACCCATGCTTGATTTTTCTTAAGTAAATCCATTAAGAGGGCTACCTTCCTTGCGTACCCCTCAATGAACTACCTATAGTAGTTTGCAATTCCTAAAAAGGACTACAACTCAAGCACCTTCTTTGCAGTGGGCCACTCCATAATCACCTTCACTTTCTGGTTATCCATCAGGATCTTTCCTTTTGATATTCAATGTTGTGGATGCCTAGTAGTGTCTCAAAATTCTAAAGATATTGATGAGCATAAAGAGGGATCAAAAGAAAGGGAAGTATGTTGAAGAGGTTTTGGAACTACGTTGAAGTTTTGAATGTTGAAGGGATTGTTAACCAAAGGTTGGGCAACAAGGTTTAACATATTTGAAGAATGTGAGAACTTAGATCTAGGTCTTGTAGGAATATGACTTGAAAAATTATTGGCTAGGAAGTTTTATCATGTTTTTTTCCTTGTTTGAGGACTAATAGTTTCACTAGGTCCAATCATAAACTAAGTAGATAATAAAAGATAATTTTTTTGAATATAGTAGAAAAGAAAGGAAAGCAAGGAAATTAAAACTAGGACAAGATAGCAAAGGAATGAAAGTTGGTTCAAGAAAACTATAATGATGATCCTCCTTCTAGTGCCAGAAAGGATGTTGATGTAAAAAGTTTGGCTATGAAGGCATACTAATGTACAACGCCCCTAAAGTTCTTGATTTGATAAGGCTATTGCCTAGGCCACCTTGCTTATAGGCACAACTAGCCTAAGTATAGTCTTAGTGGAAGAGGAACATGATTGATAATTTGAATAAAATTACTAAATTTGAAAATATTAAATTATTTTCAAACAGAAATATTGAAGATGAAATAATTTAGAAAGATCATAATATTAAAAAGAAAATAGTAAGAAGTAGAGAAAAGAGAGAACTTAGAAAATTCATTAATGACTGTAAGTAGCCATGACGATAGTATATAGTAATTGCAAAAAGTGGTATCAACAACTTGTAAACAACCACACCATTCAATAATGACTGATAGCAACAATAGCAAGAAGCATCCAAGTAGCAAATCACTAAGTAGTGAATTGCATGTAAAAATAGCAACACTAATATGAAAAGGAAAAAGGGATATGAGATTGGGAGATGGTGGGATAAAATAGGAGCAAGGGAGGGAGAAGGAAAGAAGGAGCAAGATATGGAAAGCAAAAGAGAGAAACCAAGAGACTTTTCTTTCTCCTCTCTTCCTTTTAATGATCATCTTCATCTATGTGTATGGGCTTTTATAGCCCTTACATTCTTCTCCTTCTCCTTATTTTTCTCCATATGTGCCTATCAATTAAGAACTAAGATTAAGTTAATAATTAATTAATTATAAAATTAACTTAGAGTAAAACAAAAGTAAGTCAGTCAATCAATTATAAAAATAACTAAGAGTAAACATGGAGTTAGTAAACAAAACATATCTATATTTACTTATATATTATGGTTATTATTAGTCTTATATATTTATTTTAGAAAAAAGAAACAAAACTCAAAAAAACAAAGAAAAATTATTGCAGTTAAAGGAAGACAACAAGTTTTTGTGGCATTATGCAGCATGGGCTATGCATAGAGAAGTAGGAGGGAACCATGACATGTTGAATAGAAGAAGGCGTGACTACAAGGCAACTATAGATTTTTGAGTGCATGAGCAAGAGTAGCAAGGGGTTCAATAGAGCAAGTGCTCACAGTGGTGTAGGGTTTGAGTGTAGTTTAAGTAGTGGGCAAAGCCGAAACAAAACACATGGGCATTTGGCAGAGTTCTAGTAGTTAAAGGGTTTCAACAACATGTTGGTGCAAAGGTTGATAGCAGCGGCATACATCAGCAAAGGTTTGGTGGTGCACAACATTAAAGTTTAAGTGGCATCAACAAGCCACACACGAATAGGTCATGATGGTAAAAGAGGATTTTGGTGGTAGCAATAGCTGCACAATAAGTTTCATATGGCAATGGTAGTGCAAAATGACATGTAGTGGCAAATAGGAAAAATGGCATATTATGGTGGGAGAGTAACAAAGATCAATAATCATGGTGCTTGTACTAAGTCTTGGCACTAAGAGGGAGAGGGTTTGAGGATCCCAAGTAGGTGAGGTGCAAAGAAATGTAACAAGGAGCAATGGGCACGATGGTGAGTAGCATGGGTATACTAAGAAAGGACTAGTGTTGTCTAATTGATAGTGGAAGTTATCTCAAGTTGATGGGAACACTACTTTCAATTTGATATTATGGTTAACAACCAATTAAAACTAAGTTGTTGTTATTATTATGTAGGATAAGGTCCCATTTATGGGTGATGTTGGTGTCAACACCTGGAAGATTGTCCAAGATGGCATTAAGGTCATCCAATGTAACATTGAATAGCCCCTCATCCTCATGATATTATAGAACCTCCTCCTCTAGAAATCTTTGTTTAGCCTCTATTGCTACTGCCTAGGCCATCAATTCTTGTTTTTTACCTACAATAACAATGAAGACAAAACATAGAACAACTTATCATATTTTTCCTAAAACAAAATAACACAAATGTCAAATAACTTAACTAGAATAACACAAGTAAAGTGTAAATGTAACTGTATTATGTTCCTAGCCAAGTCTTACGACAAGCCTCTTCCTTGTAGGCTATCCACAACTGGTGTTGTCTCCTAACCATAGGCCTCTTCAACTTTGCTCTAACTACTCCATTATCTTTAACACATAACTCCTTGCCCTTCTTATCATTCCCATGGAAAAATTTGGGTTCAACTCCCATGCTATCAGGTGAAGGACAACACATACCACTAAAGTGCTTAGTGGTAATAGACAATGATTTCCCAACATCCTTCAGTGGGTTTTGAGACTACATGATTGAAAAAATATGTTTTACCCAAGGCTTAGAGAGTTGGAATGGATCTTGACTTACCCATCATCCATCCTTCCTCACCACCAAAAACTCTATGAATCTCCTCAAATATGCCACAAAAAATGCAAAGTGAATATGGCATATTGTACTAAGGTCTTTCTAGAGTTTCAAGATCTTCCCTCATAGCCTTGAAACCAAATGAGTAGCCTAGTTGAATTAAGCCTCTTCAAGGAGGACCTTTTTCATGGTCTATGTTTGTTCAATTCTCATCACCTCTTTCTATGATAGCAACATTAGGAAAGTCTAGGACTAGAACAATGGATACATTTCTTTGGCCTCTACAACCTAGAATTGATCTAAAGACAATCAAGAGTGACCATGGTAAGCATTTTTCCATTCTTCCACTTCCTCATGGTGGCCTACCTCTTTCCCTAGTTTGGTGGCAACTGCCATGCCCTCATGAGGAACACCAAAGAGGATATTGAAGGTAGATTGATTGATGGCCAAGGTGACAAGCACACCATGAACCTAGGTAATGAATTTCTTCACTCCTTTGTTAAAGGAGTATATGACGTTCACCATCTTAGGGGTAGGGATGGTTTGGCTAGGAGCCATAAAAAGATCAAGAAAACCTACATAGGTGATGTTTTCTTGGATGTTTCTAGGTGTTGGCTAGCCAACCAATGTTGTGTTGAATCTACCTCACCAAACTTGACGATAAGTGTTTCCTCAAGATGTCTTGAAGTGATCAAGGTGATGGTGGACGATGAAGTAGCCCCTACAACACAATAAAGATATCCCATTAGCTTAGGCATCAGCAGATTAAGTAAAAACAAAAATATAACAAACATAACCAATTAAAAAAAACTTATAGTCACACCAATAAAACCATCTAAACAATTAGAGCCTAAACTACTTAAAAACTATGTTACCATAAAATGTTCGCATTGCATAAACAAAAATAAAATAAAAATTCTTACTTGGCTTGCTTGGTGAAGGTAGCATGGGAACTCTAAGGGGTATGCATGTCTATGCACCCAAATTGGGGATCCTCTACCAACTATGAATTGTACCATTCACCAAGCATCTTTGGTAGGCCTCAGAATAGTGTGAGATCTACCTACTAAAGTCATCCTTGAGCTACTCCATCATTGCGAGCCTCATTACTAGGTGATAAGACGCGACTTGCACTAAGCCGCGATATCGCATACGCGATATCGCAGCCGCCGCGATATCGCATCCCATGCGATATCGCTTACGCGATATCGCGTCTTCTCCTGCGATATCGCGTACGCGATATCGCGTCCCACCGCCATTTCTATAAATAAGAGGTGGCACTCCCCTTATTTCCCCAATCCTGGCTAGTGTAGCGAAGCTCTGGCAGATTGATCACTCCAGAGTTAGAATTTTTCCCCATGTGCCCGCAGTAGGAGTCCTAGAGTGAACGGCTCTTTATTCGAGCAGCTTGTAACCTGAACCCAAGTTGTGTACGGCAATAAAGACGAATTTGTTTGGATAAACCTTGTAGCACGTGGTTTCATTTCTTGCTTTATGTACTGCTTTCCTAGTGCGTTCAAGTACGACTTGATTACGAGCGTCTACGGACGTGTACAGCTAGTCAAGGAATCGGCTGCTTGACGCAATGCATGAGTACGACTCAATTACGAGCATTGGATGCTTGGTAACCCAGTAGCGTATTCCAGGAATCTGCGCTTGGTAACTCCCGGGTCTAATGTGTACGGCTAGTTGAGGAATCGGCTGCTCATTGCTAGGCTAGATCGTGTGATAAGTACGACTTAGTTACGAGCACCCACGGGTGTGTACGGCTGGCTAAGGAATCGGCTGCTTATCACACGTAGGCTAAATAGGTGCCTCAGTACGACCACTTCGAGCACTTGCGTTACGTGTGGCGATCCCAGTAACGATTAGCGTTTGGTAAGCTGCAGTTGCATAGTTCAGGGTGTGTCCGGCAAGTGGGAACGGATGCTGACGCTAGTTAATTTAGACTTAGATCTTAGTTAGAGTTAGTTTAGTTTTCTCAACCCTTTCTCCTGGTAGCATAGAAGATAAGCCGAAAATACCAAAAAAATCACATACCTCAGACTTGCTTAACCATACACCGTGACACATACAAGCAAGCCTGGGAAGACAACGAACGATTAACCCCAAGTGTTTCTTGTGGCGTTAAGGCATTTAGTCTGCGGAGTTCGACCGGATCGCGCGTGTACGCTCGTATTCGTATGGTGGAGTGTAGGGGTACCTCGCCACTCATCACTAGGCTTTTGACAAAGACCTCAAGTGCTATTTGGACCAAGGAAAAACACTGGTTACTCTTGATCAACCCTTGGTCATCTACCTTGTACCTACAAACATGCCAACCCAAGAAGAAAAAAAATGTTAAACATAAGTAGCCTAATAAAACCAAAGGTAAACCAGAAAAAACTTAAATTTATAATTACCCCTCCAAATGATAGATAGTGCCAAGAGGGTTTTGAAATAATGTGTGGACACAATGACCAACCAGTAATGTTTTTTTGGCATTATACTAGATGAATTTAAGCATGTCCTAAATTTTGAAGAACTATCATGTACCTTTGGTATACATGCCATCATGTTGGTCACCCTGCATACAAGTGTTAGGATCATGAACTATGAACTTAAAAATCAAACTAGTAGAATGAGGTACTAAGGTTTCCATGATGATAATTGTTTTTTCAAACACCAAGTGTAACCACACCATCACACTAAAATTCTACAAAATAAATAGGCTAGGAATTCCTTGGCCCTTGGCCTAAGCTAAAGGAAGCCATGCCTTGATACCATGTTGGTAGGCAAGGTGTTGGGTCCTAGTGTGTGGATGCAACATAAGAGCCCAACAAGCTTGATCACCATTAGGATGGGCTTCAGGAAGGCCCTACACAACCTAACAATATTCATTAAAACTATGAATGATCATAACTAAATATTTAACAACTATTAATTGACCAAAATTATTATAGCCATAATATCAATGTGTCTACAATAAACCAAACACCAAAATTTACAACTCTTAGACATTGAGACCAAAGTAATATTTAACAAAAAAATTAAGAAAAACCAAGTAGCTCACTAACATTGATGGCAATTTTAGGGTGAAAATATACATAAAAATTTGCAAAAATTTTATGTAAAAAATTGAAACCAAGAGAATTAGCTTGTACCCAAACACAATCCACCATAATACCCATAAAATTCCAACCTAAATTTGACAAAATTTCAACTAAAAATCCTAGTTTACAATGAAATTAGTTGTAGCAAAAACTCTAGGGGGCTAGTTAAAATATTTAAAACATTCAAATGACTATTGGAGACCAAATACAACACACAAATGACCATATGAATGTTTAACATTATCTAAAAAATACTAAAAATAGCCCAACATTTCCTATACAGCTAGGAAGGTTTGTAGTTTCAATAGCCAAAACTGCAAGTGTAAAAGGCAATTTACGCATACAAATAAAATAAAAAAAATTTCTAAGTCTAAGCACTGCACACACATAAAATTCAACAAAATTTGACATCAACACTACAATTTTAGGCATAGGAAAAAATTTACACGATAGTCCATAACCATAACAAAATTTTTTGAAAAACCCAAAATTGGAAAAAATAGCTACAATAAATCACGTGAAAAAATATTAAAAAATTGTAAAATTCTAGAATTGATTTCAAATCCTCCTTGACAACCCTAATCATCCCCAAGAAGGTAGAACATTGATAGAAAAATTCATTTTAGGTATCAACATGTGTAAAACAACAACAAAAAAAGAAAAAAGAAAACCACCATGCACTAGCTTATGGAACAAATTATAAACAATAACCATAAGTCAAAAACTAGTGGTTCAACTATAGGTTTAATCATTAAGGAATGAACACTAATTTTATGGGCTCAAAAACTAAAAATTCCTAGCCTTTTTTATGAAAAAATAAAAAAGAGACATTGCTTTTTCATAATAAACAACAAGAATTACACAAAACAATGCCAAACAAAAATTTATAAACCAACATAAAAAAATATTAAAAGTAAATCAACACTATAACCATGTAATTATGACCTAAATCTAGTGTAGAAATTTTATAGAATCAAATTTCATGTAAGCAACAAGCTCACCTAAGAGAAAATACCTAGGTTCAAAACCAAAATTCATAGAAAAATAGCTAGAGAGGTGTACTTGGCAATCATGGTAGATGAACCCTCCCTAAGAAAAGGCTATGATAGGGTGAATAGTCCCTTTGCAACTTCATCTACCTCTTCCAAGGCTGCACTCTTGCTTGTGGAAGCTCTCTATTTTGGCATCTTAAGTGGGCAATGCAAAACTTGCAAATCTTTTGTCAATCTCCTCAGAATTGTGTTGATCCTTGGTGAATTCTTGCTAAACAATGCTGAGGATTGGTGGAATTGAAACCAAAATTGTTGAAATGGCCTAGAAGCTATGCGCTAACTATGAGAAATGGATTTTACAAATGAATCTTGTAACATTGATATGTGAAAATGAATTCCACACTTATGCACCCTCAACTTAAACACGTTGCCCAAAACACCCACTCAACCTATAGTGAACTGTGAGTTCAAAGGAGGAAAGTTTGAACCACACTAAGATGGTGGAAAGTTTGAAACCAAAAAACCATTTAAACTTGGGTGGGTTCCAATAGGCACCTCCCAAGCACAACACCAAAAATCCCAATACAATGGGATTTATAATTCCTACCCACATCTATGCTAGGGTTAAACACCCAAAAAGCCTCAAATGTATCTTAAACCTTAACCACTACCAAAAACTTGCCTCCTAGCCATCCTCCCATAACATTTTAAACCATACAAACTCCATGCCAAATTTGGAAATTGGATGTCAACATTGAAAGCTACCAAGCCCTAAAGGAAGCAAAAACTCACAATAGAACATGCTATTTTGAGTAATCATGCTAGCTAAAGTCCCAACCATGTTGGCCAGTGTTGCTTCAGGGGGGATGGGACTTTCCACCACTAGTCAAACCTCTAATTGACTTCGAAATGACCATACAAATTCTAAAACCCTAGCCATAACCTTTGGCAACTCCAAAACCTAGTAACATCCACCAAAAATGCTAAAAATTATGAATTTTTAATGAACAATGCTACAAAGCACTAAATCTACATTAGCCAATGTAGCCCCAATGTAGCTTGCTCAAGTTTAACCACCAAATGCCAAAAATGACCTTCAAAGTGATACATCCCAACCTTCAGATCTTCTCAAAACCTTAGGTAACCTTGGGACACCAAATGATAAGGCAAAACAAGTTAAATATCATCATAAACCCCATGCTAGGGAATCCTCCATCCATCCTAGCCAATGTGGATGCTCTCTAAAAAATCAATAACAAGCCATAAATATGTCAAATCAACCTCAAAACTCACCCTCATAACCCTAAAACCTTTCCAAAGCCTCTAGAAACCACCCAAACTCTATAAATAGAGTCAAAAATGGCCAAGATATATCATACTCTTCCCATCCATGCTAGGACTATGCTAGCCAACATAGTCTAGGGGGAATTATTACATTAAGGCTTAAATAACCTCCAGAATTGAAAATTTTGAATCTAAACCTTGGCCATAGGCACTAGTAACCCCAGAAACCTAAGAACTTGGTTCATTCACCAATAAAACCTACTAAAATCCAAAATCTAGGTGCAACTATGCTGAAGAGGACTAGTGCCATGTTGGTTAGTGTGGCTCTAGTGTAGATGAAGTTCCAAAGCAATTCTACTAGCACCACAACACTCTAAATGGTCTAGCACTTGGTTTAGGAAGCCTAGAACCTTGAGACCTTGAAACCAACTACAATTTGGCTTTCTTTTAATCATGGGAATGCCAAGTTTTTCCAATCCATATTGGGGCCACCCCAACTATGTTGGCCATCATAGCTCTAGGTGGTAAGGTTTCAAACCCCACTTCTGATAACCTATTTTACTTTCAAATGACCTATTCCAACCCTAATTGCTCCTACATTTCCTTGGGAAGCCAATAGAACATCAATTTCAACATTGGGATGCCATAAATTTAGTTTTTCCAAGGAACTATGTTGGGGCCATGCTAGCTAGCATAGTCCTAGTGCATTTGGCAATTCTAGATGACATTTGTAGCTTCCAAAGCATCAAATCAACATCAAAATTGATCAATATTCATCAACAATCCACTACACTAGCAATACAAGTTATTACAACCTCAAAACTAGCCATAATGAACATGAAAACTCACATTTTGATACTAACCACGTTGGAGCTTAGCCCATCCAAATTGCCCAGCATGGATCTAGAATAAATGCAAGAGGGGGCTTCATTTTTGCCTTCAAATAATCTTCAAATGAACAACACCCCCCCATGTCCAAAGTATCCAATCAACCTTGTAGCCTTCCACCATAGTTTGCTAAGGCATAAAATTGGCAAAACTCTAATCATGATTGATCCATATTAATCATGTTTTATCCCATGTTACCCACCTTGACTAGTTTGGCATTGTTTCATTACAGATAAGTTACAATCCATGCAACACTTGCTTAAGAAAGGAGTTCACTATAAGTGAATGGCTCAATGCTAAGAAGCCTTTGAAAACCTTAAGCAAGAGTTGGTACAACTACTCATGGTCTATCCACCACAAAATGATAAACCTTTTTACATCTACCTTGCTATCTTTGACATGTTCATTTCCTCTCTACTCTATCAAAAATGAGATGATGTAGTTGAGTTACCTGTATACTATGTAAGCCATGCATTAATTACCTATGAGACACAATACACTAAAGTGAAGAAGTATTACCTATCCTTAGTCTTCTCAGTAATGAAGTAGAGACACTACCTCTTTAGGAGCTAAGTTAATGTCATTTACAAGGATAATGTGCTTAGAGCCATAATGACCAATATCTAAGAAAGTAGTTGTATAGCCCATTGGAAATCCATAATAGTGAAGTTTGACCTTCATTACATCTCCCAAGCCTTAAAGAAGGGCCAAGCCATATCCACACAACTTACTATTTCCCCAATAGAAGACCATGCAGCCATTGAGCTTGAGTTCCCTAATGAACATGTTAGTTAGTGAAGTACTTGAGGGCTATGAGGTAATTATGCACTTTGATGGAGCTTCAACTGCCAATGAGGCTAGTGCTACTACCATTATAACATTCCCTTCTAGTGAAATCCAACACTTCACCTACCATTTCAAATTTCAACAACATGGTGGAGTATGAAGGATTGATCAAGGGAATGATGCTAGCCCATAACCAAGGAATAAAATGCCTAATGATAAAAGGTGGTTTAAAACTTGTGGTTAACCAAGTAATCAAGGTTTATGCATGTAAATATAAACATTTTCAACCTTATTGTGACCTAGGTAAGAAACTAATGCAATAATTTATAGACATTGATAACCAACATATATCTCAAACCAAGAACATCTTAGCTAATGCCATTGTGACCTTAGCTCTTAGTGTGATGCATGATGTGTTTAGAAAATTACCCTCCTTAACTATGAACTGTGTTATTCCCATTACACAAAACATTGAAGGTGACTCTATAGCCTCTGTTAACATCACTCCTCCAAAGGAATGGTATGATAATATCAAGTTTTACCTTATGCATGGTGAATCTCCATAGGGCCTAACTACTTCTCAAAAGGACTTTGTACATAAAAGATCAAAATAGCATGTCATTATTAATGATAACACACTATGTTGATGATCCTATGATGGTATATTGTTAATGTGCTTAGGCAAAACCAAAGCTTGCATAGTCCTTAAGAAAGTTCATAAAGGTGCATATGGAGGACATTAAGGACCTAGAGCCATAGCCACTAAAATTAGAAGACTAGGCTATTATTGGCCTTATATGGAAAGTGACTATCTGCAAAAGGTTAAAACTTGTGACACCTACCAATGACATATCAACTTGATACATGTGCCATCAACTAAGTTACATACTACTCAAATAACTTGGTCATTCCAATGATGGGGACTTGACATTATTAGATCTATAATGCCTAAATCTTCTGCAAGACATAGCTTTATCATCACTACAATCAAATACTTTACAAAGTGAATTGAAGCTATTCCCCTAAAAAAGATGACATCTCAACAATTCTGTAGATTCATACTCGATGACATAATAGCCCATTTTGACATACCTGTGACCATAGTAGTAGACAATGGACCATAATTTAGTAGCCAAGAGATGAAATCCTTTTGTTAATACCTAGGTATTAAACATTTCTTTTCATCACTGTACTACCCTCAAGCCAATGGACAAGCTAAAACCAACAATAAGGCCATCATAAAATTTTTGAAAAGGATGCTAAATAATAGCAAATGAAAGTGTCATGAATGGCTTATCCATATACTTTGTCCCTATCAAACTACAACTAGTGTAACCTCATATAGCCTAGTTTATGGGTCTAAAGTTATTTTTCCTATTGAATTGCAGGTTCCATCACTGAGAGTGGCATTATCAAACTTCATTAATGATGAATAGAACAAGGAGCTACATACAATTGACCTAGATTTGGTGGAGTAGCAGTAGATACAAATGATTGCTCACATCAAATGGTACCAAGAGAGGCAAGAGTAACAATGTCACCATGACTTAAACAAATGACAGATCAAGGAAGGAGACCTAGTCCTTAAGGTTGTTCATGAGCATGTAGACAAGTTCTCAGCCAAATGGGAGGTGTCATTCCTAACCATTGAAGCCTATGGCCATGAACCTTCAAACTAGCAAACATGGATGGAAATGAAATAGACAAATCCAATCAACCATCCTTATCTAAAGCCTTATTACATATAATGTAATCTTCTTTATAGGTAACATCGATAGTTGACATCAATAGCCCTTACACCAAAACAAGTGATCCTACACATGCTTTCTCTATCTCTCTATTTTTCACAATGAATAAACCATAAACTTTGTAAATCTAATGCACATTGAACAAATATCTCTATGTTGTAATAATGGTGACCTATGGTGACCTAGTTTTCTAGTTGTCTCATGTGGCCTTATGCATTACCATGTAACAACATGTTTTCTTTGTCTTGTTTTCTTATCCTCTTAGAGTTGTGCTTGTAGGATGACACCTAAAGTCATAAGGTACAACTCATCACAGTAGCAAGTTACCGTGTGACCTTAATGTGTGAGATTTGGTAAGCTTGTACCAAGAGTGCTTGTATCATATCACTATCATTGCCCTTCCTTAAGCCCAACCTCATAACCTAATTAGAACCTTCCTTATCCTGAACAACAATGGTAGCCTATATTTGACACTAATGCATTGTGGCCACGTGACATTTTCTTCATCATGCTCCACCACCAAGTCCATTGAATGTAACGCATCTCATTAAAGAGAAAAACCAAATCAAACCCAGCCTTGGTAATGATACCCAATGAAGGTTTCACCCCACAAAAAAAAATGGAAAAGCAAATTGCCAAGAAGTCAAAATGACTGATGAAGATCAAAAGATGAACCAATGGCTCCAAACAATCAAAGGGAGGAGCCTAATGGCTAGAGAAACCTTGGAGCGAAGGGTTGGTTCCTTGAAAACATTACCAAGTGACCAACACTTCAGAGCACAAAGCATGAAGATTACACCAATTAGCCAAAATGTCACTATCATAACTATAATAATGATGTCAATGTTTAAAAATCATTGTTAATCTTGTGACCATTTTCTTATGACTGAATATAGCCTTTAACCGATATTATCTCATCATAGTACTTATCCCATTATCACAAACACTCTTTAGCATGGTTTGACCCTATAGAACCAAGCATAAAGAGGGGCTAATGAACCTACAATGGTGTTTTGTATTCTTTGTCAATGTCTCTCAAAACATCAACAAAGAGGAGCCAATGGAGCCCCACTAAGAAATCTCATGTTGCAACTTGTAACCTTCACCATCAAACCCAAGGTTGACATTTTATTGTAAAATGTGAATATTATAATCCATGAGATGAAATTTCACATACTTTAACTTTTGAAGCTAGAAAATGCCTCATAAGTTGTTATAGCCTTACATCCCAAGTGGAAAAATTCATGCCATGTCTATATTTAGTCTTGGCAAGGTTAAAAATACCTTTTGGACTACCAAAATTGGCATTTTCATGGGTTTTATGGGGTTTATAGACATATCTACGCTGGAACCATCCATGCCCAACATTTGGGGGTTTTGATTTTTATCTTTCCAACAATGACCACCATAGTTACTGCAACTCTCAATGTTTCTCCACAAGGTCAACATTGAAGTGGTTGGGGTTTTCATTTTTCAACAAATTTTAGCATTATTCCAACAATTCTAGTGCTGCTACCATAAGACTAGCATTGGTGGATGAAGCTAGCATAGTTGGAAAAGTCTATTTACTATTTATGATATCCAACAAGGTTTTTGTGCCTTGGGGGTATTAAAACTTATCATAAATGAAAAGATACACTAGAAATTATGGCTTGACACACATGTAAATTATAACAATATGTCAATAATCATGGCAAAAATTTGTAGCCCCAAAACCAGTAATAATGATAACCTATAATGGTCAATCTCAAACACTTGGAATAGGTTCTTCAGTTCTTGAATTCTTGAAGCTTTTTTTCCCTGGGCAATTCTTGAGCACTAGAACCTTTGGTAATCTTGAGCATTTTGTGAGACTTTTAAAGCAAACTTACAACTACCTAAGCATAAGAGACTCTCAGCATAGTACCCCATTTGCAACAAAAGTCAAGCATATACCTTACCCCCCTAGTGNTCATGCTTTTATTCTATGAATTTACTCTTAATTTATATTTGCATCTTTCATTTTTTTATTTAACTTATCTACCCCCATTTGTACTTCTCAAGTCCATGCATGATTGACAAGACTATCCAACATGCCTTGGATCCTCTTTCTTAAAGGCTCTTGGGATCCAAGGTTAAAACTATTCTACACCTAAAATTTTTTATTTTTCAATGATCAATTTTCAAGCGTAACAACATCAACATCTAGATGAAGCTATAAATTCCATCTAGATGAAATATTGTTTGTTGTAGATAAGCATCACTATATAAGTGCATCATTCAGGCTTTGCTTTATTTTGAAATAGTGAATGTACCATGTTAGCATTTAAAACCCACATATAAAATCAAATGATTTATTCTACTTAGCTCAACTCACTCTACTACTTCTTAGCTTTATGAAGATAGCTAGTATTGTTTAATGTTTTGGTGTTGGTGCAAATTAACTTTGTGAAGCCAAGCTCAAATGAAGCATGTACATGAGAATTTTTTTTCAACTTAGCACTTTGATTTAGCCCATCCTCATCAACATTTAGATTAGTATAATTATTCATCTAGATGATAAGATCTCATCTAAATGTTTCATCTAGCATGTCAACTTTGCTATCTTAGCTTTAATGCATCAACTTTATATCTAATACATAGAACATGTGTTTTGATTTCTCTAAGCTTGATCTATTCTACCATGTTAGCATCATACATAGTGACATTTTTTTAACATATTATTTTCAACAAATTTGCAAGCCAAGTACAAAGAACATGTGCTTAAAGTTTTTCCTAGCTCACTTAGCTTTGCGTAGACAACTTTTCTTTTTGCTTTTGTGGAACTAAGCTAAAATAGAACATGTGTGTAATAACCTTTTTATCTTGCTCTACCATGTCAACTCAAGGAAGTGAGCACTAAATAGAACAAAGCTCATGAAATTTTTTTGTATACTGAAAGGCTCCTTTTATCAACTCTTCCATGTAATTCCAAAATGAAAAGTGCTTTGTAGAATTGGCTTGTAAAGTTAAATTGTAAAAGGAACAAAACAAGATTCATTCGTAGATCCATTTTTCTTTCTACTCTAAAAGATCCTTAATGAAATAACTCTTCCGTGTCAACTTCACATTACAGAATTAGCATAGTCAAGCTTAAATGATTAAAAGCATATGTGGTTAAGTCCATCTTAGCATGTAGAACCAATTTGTAGAGGCTCCTTTTGGTTCTAAAAATTCCCACTCAATTAGTTCAACCATGTAAGTGAAGCACAAAGTAAAACATATTTGTAGAGCTAATTTAATGAAGAGCTTACTCTTTTTCCTCTACCACATCAGCATTTGAACAAGAAGCTTAATTTAAACATATGCACCCTATCACATCAACATCTAGAATTAGTATCTAAAAACCATTTTTTATCTCTACTTATCTCATCTAAATAGATCTACCACAATAGCATCTTTATTTAAGCACATGACGAAGCTTAAAAATAGAAAATTTGACTATGCAAGCTATACAAAAATAAAGGAAATATTCTAAGCTTATTTTGGAAAGCTACCAAAGCACTCTAAATCTTATTAATAGTAACAAGGGTTATTAGTTGAAGCTAAAAGAACCTTTATTTTTAGAGATTATTATTTCTACTAGAATAATCCACTAGCTCTAGGTTGAATGATAGATTTTTTCCTCCTCTGCATAGCTTTAAACACTTACTTGAACCTCATATCAAAAGTAGTAATGGAAGCTTAGGTGCAAAGGATATGGTAGTTTCTCCTTCAGCTACTCCTCGGCAATAGACAGATAACAACTATAGAATTACTCCTCTTGTGCTTCTTTAGTAAAGTGAGAATGACTCTAAGAATGACTAGATGAAACAAAGACTATAAATTGAAGTTGTCTTGCATAATTTGGTATTCTAGTTTTTATGAGCTAACATCTACCATGTTACTAAAGAATACTAAAAGTAATATAATATGGTAGATGTAGGTCTCATAAAGTAATATTCTAGTTGAGTTATAGAAAAAGATAACTTTGGTAAAACTAACTCCCAATGTACTCATTTTGATTACTTTAGCTATAAACTAGAAATTTTTTTCTTACCTTTAGGAAATCATAAAGGATTTCAATGAATGTAAATAAAATTCTACAAATAAATGATTACTACATTGTTACCTAAATCCTAGCATTATATACCTATCAAAGTGTGTAACATACAATGTTACAAGACTTGGACTCTACAAGTGACTCATTTTTTTTAGTATAAACTTGGACTTTGCAAGTTACGTAGAAAACTTGCAAAACAATGATAATAACTTGTTGAAATTCAAATTTTTAGCTATGTTCTAAGGATTAGTGAATCTAATAGAAATTTCATTAACAGTTGATGACATGTACAAGTTCATGTATAGAAGCATAGTAAATTTTCCATGGGTACTTTTCACATAAATATTTCTATGTTACATGAAAAATATTAAGTAATATAAAAATCTTGTAACTTGCAAACACAAATCCCTTACACTATTACATAAAATAAAAATGCAAAAATATATTTTGAAAAATTCCAAATCTAAGATTTTATAAAAATTTATGAGGTTGATATTTTTCTTTTTTATTAAATATATTTTAAATCTTTTCATTCATGTCCCCACCTACAAATCCATAACCGTATTTTCTAGTGTTACATGAATCTGAACACATTCAGAATCGCAAATTCTTGATTTCACACTTCCACATATTAGATTCTTTTGATGCATAGATTTTTACCCCTTTGACCCCTTGAAAATATATAGATTTTTGACTTGACATGTGAGTCATGAGTTACTTGGCCAATCGAAAAAGCTCAAGACTTTACGAGTACTCATGAAAACTTGGCCAATGGTAAAAAACTAAGAAAGAAAGTATAAAGAAATTAAAATCTTAAATCTTAAATGAGTACTGTATTGTTACGTAAATCCTAGCCACCTACAAGTGTCTAAGTTGTATCTCTAATGAAAACCAATGTTACACAGGGATGTGTCCCCATAGAAAATTTCACATTCAAGATATCCTGATAACTAGGATGCATCCCAAAATATCCCAAGACATAGGTGGAATGTGGTGCATATTATAATATTTAAAAATATATTTTATACCCTACTTACAGCTATATTCCTTCTTGCTAAATATTTAGAAATTATTTAGTAGTAGAAATTATAGTAAAAGCCTACGAAATATCTCACAAATCATAATTTGCAACAAGTTTATCCATAAATAGTGCTACTTTTAAATATAATCTAATTTAAATAAAACTATAACTCATCACATCCCTATTACATCCTTGTAGCATCCCCAAAAATCCATCTTGTCCTCAACCATATTTGGGAACTCATCCCTATGTCCCCACATCCCTACATCTTGGGGACCTATGAAACACTAATAAAAACTAAGAAAGAAACTTTAAAAAAGTTTGAACTTGCCTAGTGGGTACTAAGGAGGTGCACAACACACAATTTCTTACTTTGCTAGGGCAAAGCTGGGGTCAATGCTACAATAGAACAAACGTTCAGCCATGGTCATCATGCCTCATGAAGAAGAGCGGTGCTACCTCTACCAAGGAGATCATTATAGTTGCATTCCTCTTAGTTGCAAGTGCATGATGTGGCTACATGCAAGGGTTAGCTTAGCCATGGTAGCACATTAAATTCTTGGGATTTGTGCATGCACTATTTACATTAGATCAATCATTTTCTTATTTATTTTATTTTATTCTTGTTCTTCATTGTTATATCATTCGCTTGTCTGTATGGTATATTAAGCTTCAACTACAAGGACTTGTACATTTAGTTACATTCTATTCTTGTAGCCTTGCCGGGTTGATGTGCTCCTTACAAGAAGGAATCCTCATTAAGATTGTCAAGATCCTACAAGATTGAGTGGTTTTGCAGTATCAAAACACTCTAGAGTGAAGCTCAATTTTGTAAAGGTTATGGGATCCTTGAACCAACATTCTGAGCTTGCTGGGATCTTACGAGGTTGAGTGGTTTTGCAGTGACAAAACACTTTTGAGCAAAGCTCAAAGCTTGTACAAGGTGTGATGCCCTTCAAACTACATTTTAAGCTTGTTGGGACCTTGCAAGGCTAAGATATTTCATAGCAACAAAACTCTCAGTAGTAAAGCTCAAATCTTGTAAAGAATGTGATGTCCTTTAAACTACNCATGCTAACATTCAGGTATGAAAATTAATATTGATTAGTACTAGAAATAGAAATTACAATTTTTTCCTTACAGAAAAAAGGCTTGATATATGTGAATCTTATAAATATTTAAGAGTTGAACTTGCCAACAATTATAGTCAAAATATCCTTATTGCTCAAAGTGTTTTAAGTGCCATGTGATCTCTATTTGCTTTAAGAATAATGGTAACAAGAAAAAAATTTTGGCATAAAAGATTAGAAGGAAACATTATTGCAATCTTGTCCAACCTGTATTATTATATGGGTGTGTTACTTAGGGACCTTCTCTTTCTACACGTAATTAGAAAAAAAATAGAGCATGTTTAAAAATAGTTTTTTGTATATGAATTTTAAGTGAAAATGCAAACTTTTTATGATATCTTACTTTTAGAAGCAGATTTGCTTCCTCTTGAAGTTGAAGCCCTTTCTCGAATTATTACTTTTACTCAAAAGTTAAGTTACATGGAGGAAGTTAATTATGCAAAGGAAATAATGAACGCTACACAAGAAAATGCATGGTTGCATTAAGGAAAATTATGGCTTTATCCATCGAGTATTACTATAGAGAATCTTTCCTTAAATAAAAGGATCTTCCAAAAAACTATAAAAGAAAACATCTTGGCTGAAGTTTGGTTGAACACATTAAGAAAAAATAATTTTTATTTATATTTGTTTAGAGGAAGTTTGTTATATAGTACTCAAGAGTATCTATTCTCAACTACTATTCATTTAAGAAACCAAATTGCTAGAGCAAGAATGAGCTCTCATCATCGCCTTATTGAGAAAATTCATTGGATCAATTTACTGAAACAAGAGTGTATTTGCAAACTATGCAAAAATAGCATAGAAGATTAAGAACATATGTTTTCCTATTTTGCCTATCTTTGGCTCACATTCAATTGAAATACACTATTAATTGTATTCTGCTAATTTCTTTCTTTCAAATTGACCCTATATGCTTATGGTACATCAATGATGTTTTCAAATTTCTTCAACACTATTTTGAGGCATTGTCATTGTCCAATAAATTCTTTGTGATTTCCTAGACATAATAAAAATTTCCAGTTTCTAGTTTTTCATACATATTCACATGCTTTTGAAATATTTATAGAAATTGAATATTATTTTACCATACGAATCACTTTTTACATTGAAATTTGAAAAACAAACATCTTTCTTCCTCCATTGTGCATTAGCCCTTTCTCTTTCTTGCCTTTTTCCCTACCCTTTTCTAGATAAACTACAATCTATTATCTTTTCCATGGTAATCAATGCATACAAGGTGTAAAATTGAAAGATTTTTCTTGTTGTTCATTGAGATGTAATTTTCATCTACATCTTTGGTTTTTCCTCTACTATTTAGAGAACAAAAAAATTATAAATTCAAAGTTTCAAGGTATTTTTCTATTTTAATATTTCATAAAAAGGTGATGAGCTATGATATCGGGTATGTGATATTAGGGCCTTCCAAGCGATATCGGGCATCCAATATCGAGGCTTGTCTTGTCACCTATAAATAAGAGTGGGTACACTTGGTTTGAAAAGAGATTAGTTAGACCCTTACCCAAACTCTTGCCTTTTCTCCCTCTCAGAGTTAGAATTATTTCTACGTGCCCACAGTAGGAGTCATAAAGTGAACAGATCCTCATTTAAGCATTGTGTACCTAAGCACACCTTGTGTACAACAATAAAGATGAACTTTGTGATAAACCTTGTAGCATTCAAAATAGATTAATTAATGTTAATTATTGTTGCTTAATGTTTTCCTTAGTTAATTAATGTTTTCTCTCTCACCCTACAACTCTCCTAAGTACGCACACTCAATACGACCACTTTGAGCATGAGTGTAACACTTGGTAACCGAGTAACAATTAGTGTTTGGTAATCCCAGTAGTGTTGCACTAGTTCAGGATGTGAATGACAAGTGAGAAAAAATGCTAGTGTTAGGACTAGTTAAAGCATAGTTGAGTAGTTAAATTAAATTAGTTACTTAGTTATCTCTCTCCTTTCTTTGTCACACTAGGCCATAAAACATAAAAATATATAAAAATCATATACCTCAAGTTTACTTAACCATACAATCATGTTATACAAGTAAGCTTGGGAAGACAACAATTAACTAACCCATCCTTATTCCACAAAAGTGCATAAGTGCTTAGTCCTTGGAATTTGACTAGATCATGCGTGGACGCTCGTATTCATATGGTTGAGCATAGGGATACCTCACCGTTCATCACTGGTGCCATTGTTGGGGACTTTGTTGATTGTGCACTAATTAGAGCTTAGGAAATCTTTCTCATCATTGGAACGAACCCTTAGGGTTGGTTACAAGAAAATAATAATAATATATAATACATTGTACACTGAATAGACAATAATTTCTCCTTCTTCCTACGAAAGTGTTTCACCACCTAGGTCTGATACAAGCAACAATCAGAGGCATAGTACACATGATAATCCACCAATCCCTCAATAGTTTTGCATGGTATATGTTCATCCTGATAAGTATATACCAAACTTTACCTTTATCCTCCACTAGGATGAACAGCTGCATTGGCGTGATTTAGAAGGTAACATAGTGTTACCTTCCGATCACTCTATTTCGGACATGTTTCTTTGTAATCTCACATGAATTGGTATGCAACACTTACAGGTAGAGTACATTGTGCATGATCATGACTCAAGAGAGTATCGACCCACAAAGGTACAACATTAAAGGGATCTACAATAGGAGAGACATCATGAATCCATGAAGGGAAAGTTATCTCAGAATGTCCCATATGTCATAAGTGAAAGTAAGGGTGGTGAACCTGCCTCAGGTATTTGCCCACATAATGATGTTCCTCCCGTTGACTTTGGTCAAGGGGTTGTGTATCAGAATCTTCACTCAACTATCCATAACCCGAATTCTAGTACTAACAGACAAAAAGTTTCTGAAAAAGGAACACAAACACATGAAAAAGATGGACATTTCGATCGTAACCACGATCAAGGCTGTGACCATCGAAGAGAAGGTAACAAGCACCATCATGGTGGCAGTCCTCCTTCTTCCCCACCTTCATCATCTCCTTCACCCTCTCCTTCAAGATCTAGATGCAGTCACAAAGAAAAAGACCATGAGGATAAGGGTAGGCAAAATGGGAGTCAGATGAAACAGTTAAGAAATGGGATGAGGGCACTCTAGAAAATCACAACACAGAAGAAGGGAGAGTAGGGAACAATATAGGCATCATAGACACCACAAACGGGACAATCACGATGAACCCCTACTCACTACTCAAAGTATGCTAGACATAACTAAGGTTGTTAGAATCCCAACAAGGCACCAAAAAGATAGTAGGATCGAGAGATTATACATGAACAACATTCCACGATTTGAAGGGGGATACAACCTAATCCTCAAAATCATCTACAAGCATTCCATGATCCATGTGCCTTACAAAACATAGAAAACAAATGGAAAAAACTAAAGTTGTTCCCATAGATACTAACCAAAGAAGCGAAGAGCTAGTACCGGTCCTTAGAATTAGAATCCATTCATAGCTGGAGTACCATGTTGGAATTGTTCAATGATAAGTACCAAACGTACTCCCAAGTGTCCAACCTATGAAAGCAAATCCAAGGATGGAAACAAGGAGGGCATGAACCCTTGGATACTGCCATGGGCTAATATTATGCACTGTTACATCGTTGTCTTAACCATGGTTATTCGTAGAGGGATCAACTATGCCATCTCGTAGACGGGTTTAGGCATGAAACGCGAAGAACCCTTGGAGCGTATGCCCAAGGAAGGCTATCTGAGCTTAGGAGCCATCAAGTAAAAAGATTATTGAAGTGAGTTGCTAAAGAGGAAGGTGAGCTAAGGAAAAGAGAGAGTGTGGAGGAATATAATAGAGATCCTTCCCTCCAAAAAAACGGAGTAAGATTTTGTAAGGATGAAGAAGAGTCACCACTAGAAGAGATGGTGAATAAGAAAAATTTGCCTCTTCAAAAGTTGGCATTGGAAGTATCGACAAAGGTAGATCAAATGTGGGACTCCCTAGATAATAGATTTCAAACCATTCTCAAAATAGTAGAGGAGTCTATAGAGCAAGGTAGTATATGGGAAAAAATAAAAAAGAGAGAAGTGGAATATGAATGTAACAAGGTAAGGGCAAAGTTTCCATCATCAAAGAGGTTGTGGATTCGACTACAGACAATGATAGTGGATGTGAGATATGCTGATACGACCATCCTAAAAGATGTTGCCCTGTAATCTCACATCTGTAGGAGTCTAGAGTGTATGCACTCAACCAACGATTGAACAAAAGGCAAACACCCCGAAGGTTACCTTATCCCCAACGTAACCCAAGATAATTCCACCAACCCTTAACGTATTATCCAAGTGGAACTCCACCACAACCAACTAAGCAATATCAATAGTGGCAACACCGACAATCATGGGGAATGCCACCACCATGGTAACCGTATCCTTACCATCAACCTAACCCGCATGGATATTACGTGCAATAGCCAATCTCTCCACATGACTCTACTGGTCACATCAACCCTCAACCTCACTACCAAATACACAAGTATTATAGGACTCCTTCTCCTAGGGGTGATGTTCCACAAACATACCATCCTTCTCATTTGGTTGCATCTCTTCCACCCTTAACTCCATTACCACCTGCTTCAGCCATGCAGGGTGAGCTCCTTGCCCAGCCGCAACAATGCAATGCTACAAGGGCTATTAATTATCATCCTACTATCGGTCCAAACAATTGCACAAAGAAGAGATCTTTCTTTAGAACCAACAGTCCAACCAAGTCCTTACAGTCACAAGTGACTAATTCTTCAAACACCTCCTTACCAATCGAAACCTAGAACTCCCTTCAACCCAAAGGCCACATTCAACGCATACGATCATGTTAACTCATGTCATCACCAATTGGATAAAAGCTTGCCATCTTCCTAGAAACTTCTTTGATCCTAGGAGTCCTCTTATATATCTACAGATCGCTGGGAACGAACCATGCAAAGCTCTTTTGGATTTAGGTTTTGGTGTCAATGTAGAAAGTCTGGAACCTACCTCCATTAAAAAAGAGTAACATTCATTTAGAGTTGGCCAACCAATCCATCACTGTCCCATTAGGACTAGTGAAGGACATTGTCACCACTATTTGTGGATGGTCGTATCTAGCTGACTTCCTAGTGATTCAAGTGAACAATGGTAAGGGGGACTTCCCAATCATAATGGGAAGATCATGGCTAAGCACAATTGATGCGTGCCTAGGAATCTACGATCTTTCCCTAGAAAGATCAAAGGAAAATACATTTGAAAAGATCAAGAAGAAGAAAGTTCCATGCATCACATAGAGTGACACAGGGTATAATTGTATGCAGAAGTCATGGTTTGTACAACATTTAACATTGCCTACATGCAATCAGTGTGCACAAGTGACTAATATATAAAGATGCATGTATACAATAGCCACCAGACAAGAAGGAACCCAATGGCTGATAGCTAATCAAGAGAGTAGTTCAACTATATGCATGGAACCAACTAAGGGTTTGACTTACACTTACATCGATAGCATAAACACATTAAAGCAAGTCCATTGCCAACTTCCAAGTCTTAACATTGAAAATATCAATTGAGAGAAGTTGGAAATCCCTGATAAGTTTAAGTAGGAGCTCCTTGAGTTAAAACCATTGCCCATCGGTATGGAATACATGTTTCTCAAGAATGCAAAACCAGTAATTATTAATGCTAGGCTTGCTCCTCAACAAAAAGAGAGACTGCTGAAAGTGATAAGAAAATGGTCAAAAGCCTTCACTTGGTCATATCCTAAATTAACTAGAATAGATCCTAGGATATGCCAACACAGACCATGAAGCCTTGAAGACAACCGTAAAGGTGACTAAACCCAAAGCTTAAGCAAGTGGTTAAGGAAGAAATTGAACAGCTTCTAAAAGCTGGGTTCATATACCCCATTGCTGATAGTGAATGGGTTAGTTCCTTGGTTATTGTGCCTAAGAAGGGAGGTAAATGGAGGGTGTGTATAGATTTTAGGCTACTGAATATGGAAACATTCGAGGACCAATTTCCATTGCCATTCGTTGACCAAGTCTTAGACACCATTATAGGGCATCACTACTATAGTTTTTTGGATGGGTACAGTGGATGCAACCAAATACAAATAGCCCCAAAAGACCAATCCAAGACTACGTTCACCAGTCCTTAGGGAACATTTGCATACAAAAAAATGTCGTTTGGCTTGTGCAATGCCCCTGCAACATTTTAATGATTTGTTCTAAGCATATTGCAATAGCAAATAGGAAATGGTGTGGAAGTCTTCATGGATAACTTATCCACTTACGGAGTGAATTTTGATTAAGCCTTGGACCAGTTAGAGAAAGTACTAAAGCGGTTTGTAGAAACCAACTTAAGGCTCAATTGGCAAAAAATCCATTTAATAGTTAAGACATAAGATTTCGCAAACAGGCATAGAGGTAGACCTCGAAAAGATTAAAATCATCCAAGGAATCACTTGGCAACCTAAAAATGTAAAAGATATCTGTTCATTCCTTGGACACACTAGCTACTACAAATAGTTTATTGAGAACTTTTCAAAGGTTGCAAAACCATTAATTGAACTAACAAAAAAGGACGTGCCTTTCAAATGGACCAGGGAATGCAAACTAGCTTTCTAAACTTTAAAATAGAAGCTCATAGAAACACCCATTCTACAAGCTCCTAACTAGTCCAGACCATTCCATATAATGACTAAGGAATCCAACTATGCTTTAGGAGTCGTACTTACATAATTAGATGACCAAAAATGTCCTTATTACATGCACTATGCAAGTAGGAGTATTGCTGGTGCACAACTTAGCTACACCACAACAAAGAAAGAATTAATGGTTGTAGTGTTTACACTAGAAAAATTTTGGCACTATGTCTTGGGTTATAAAGTATTCATGCACACGGATCATAGTGCAATAAGGTCCCTAATGATTAAACCAATGGTGAGCCCTAGCATCATACGATGGCTCGTAATCTTACAAGAGTTCAATCTTACAGCTTGGGAAAAAGCGGTCATTGTTAAGGATTGTACATCATCTACAGTTGCAGGATTTGTTCAACAACAAGTCATAAATAGGTTTGGCATGCCATGTGCACTTATTTTATACAATGGTACATACTTTACAGGTGCAACTTTTTGAAAATTAATGCAANTTCAAGCAGAACTTTGTACACTATCCACAGCATGTGATGTCAACCTTGACCTTGATCTAGCACAAAAAGAATGGCAAATGAACCTTAACTTGCTAGATGAGAATTGACTAGTCACCCTATCATCTAACGAATTACAAGGCTTTTAATAAACAATGTCATGACCTAAGGATTAGAAAAGTTAAATATCAATCAAGAGATAAGGTTCTCTACTAGAATCGCACATATGTACCACAATGAACTAAATTTCAAATGTTGTGGGAAGGACCTTATATCATTCATGCAACTTTTCCTTCAGGGGCCATGATGATTTACAAACCTGAGAGCCCAAACAAGAAACTATTGGTCAACTTCCAATAAATCAAACCTTTCCATGAGCCCAAGATAGCTAGTACCAATGCTACCTCTGTTGGTGGACAACCTTGCTCCCTATTTCGAATTGCCTCCTACCACCTCATTCGTGGGGGAGATGGCCACCAATGCTAACCATTCAAAGCCCTCAGTTCCTTTTGTATTTTTTGTTTTACACATTTTTTTTTATACATTTTTTCATATTTAATTATTTTTTGTTTTTTGTTTTACACCATCGTTGCCATTTTTACTATTTCTTTGTTTGACTCACTTTCATTCGTCATATAATCAGTGCTCATGATGGTGGATTGTACTATAATAATGTTGATTGCTAATGTTTGGTTTTTACCTTTGATTTTCAATGTTGATATTAAGATATGGTTCTTTTGATAAAACAGGCAATGAGTCCACATTGCCCATTCATCCATTCAACTCTATGGTCTCCCTCAATTTTGGAACTGTACTATCCTTTTTTCTAAATGAACTTATTAATGAATTGATGGCTTAGTATTCTTCAAACTGAGGAAGGACTCAATGGTTGAAAAGGGTGTGACTTCAAGGGGATTCAATGCACATGTGTTGGCTATTCTCTTGGGTACTTGGATGCTTTTCATGGGGTTTCTACCATTCTACCATTGATCAAATATCAGGAAGAATGAGTGAATAAAAATAAGTCTTTGCATGGTGTGGTTCTCAAGTGAAAAAAAAAACACTAGTGGGAATTCAAAGCACACCCCTTAAACCTAATAAAGAATTATGGGCTACAAGCACTAGTTATGACAGTAGAAAGACATGTTACCCATGCCTGAAGGTTGCCTCTAACTAAAGCCCTTTTTCGCTTCTGGCTTCTCTATCTTTCTCTTCTTGGAATGGTGGTGACTCTTTGGGGAAGCATTCTTGTTGCTTCAAGAGGATGGATTGGTTAAGTGTATTAATGCAAGGTCACTGAATGTGGTTGGTTTGAGTCCAGCTTTGGAATGAATTCTACTCAGTCACCTTAACTTATAAAATACACAAGGAACTTTACACAACCTTGCTCTTGGGATTCCATTCCATTTTCTCCTCTCCATCTTTCTTCCCATTTTCCATCTCATTGTCAGTTTTATGATTAGTCTATATTTTGGTTGATGCATTGTTTCTCCTTGGTAAATTCTTGTGGGTAAGTCTTTAACCATTATTTCCATATGTCATCCCTAGAGCCTACGAACTCTTTGGTTTGGGGGTTTGTTAGGGCATAAAAGGCATGAGCCTACTTTGGGGAGGACCCACTGACATTCCTTTATGGTGCAATTGTTAAATTCTTCTCCTTAAACATTTCTTGCAATTAGCAATTTCTCATTTCATCCCCATCCATGACATCCATTTTATTTGCATCATCGTTGTTATTTTTCCCATCTTTCTTATTCCTTCTATTTTTTCCCATCTTATTGCTACCGAAGGTTCTCTCTTAGTCGTGGGGCCCCTATCACAAATTTTTCCATTCTACTACTTATTTCACCCCTACACCTCAGGTAGTCACTAGTAATAAACCTCTAACCCAGTATCTTCCATAACCACAACTTAACCAATGCACTTTATATCGAGCCAGGGTATCAACTGCATTGTGGTTTATCTATCCTTGCTAATTTGTAACTGTGTTGTGTGTGCAGATGGCAATTACGTGAACAATGAACTGGGATAGGAGTGAGCACTTTGGATGGACTGGAGCTAGAACATTTATGAAAGGAATAAGTTTGGTTGTGTGGCTATGGATAAACAACGAAAGACATGATTGTGATGTCAACAGCAACACACCTCATCTTCTTTTCTCTCACTCTAAGCAATCAAATAAGAGTCTGGATGTCATTTATGTACAGTGTTCACCACCATGGGTATGAACACCAATGTTGTAATGTGTTGTTGATCTGTTCACCGAGAACTTTGAGTCTCTTATTCCCTGTTGCTGGCAGTTCTCATTCAGTCAATAATCCCATACCTTCCCAATATTTTGTAAAGAACTCGAGGATGAGTTTTCATTCAATCATGGGGGTGTAATGAGCCGCAATATCAGGTATGCGATATCGCATCTGCAATATCAAGTACGCGATATCAAGGCCTTCCAAGCAATATTGGGCATCTGATATCAGGGCCTTTCTTGTCACCTATAAATAAGAGTGGGTGCACTTGGTTTGAAAAGAGATTAGTTAGACCCTTACCCAAACTCTTGCCTTTTCTCCCTCTTAGAGTTAGAATTATTTCTGCGTGCTTGCAATAGGAGTCATAAATTGAACGAATCCTCATTTGAGCATTGTGTACCTGAGCACACCGTGTGTACGGCAATAAAGACGAACTTTGTGATAAACCTTGTAGCATTCAAAATAGATTAATTAATGTTAATTACTATTACTTAATGCTTTCCTTAGTTAATTAATGTTTCTCTCTCACCCTACAACTCTCCTAAGTACGCACACTCAATACGACCACCTCGAGCATGCGTGTAACGCTTGGTAACCCAGTAACGATTAGCGTTTGGTAATCTCAGTAGTGTTGCACTGGGTCAGGATGCTAGTGTTAGAACTAGTTAAAGCATAGTTGAGTAGTTAAATTAAATTAGTTACTTAGTTATCTCTCTCCTCCCTTTGTAGCACCAAGCCATAAAACATAAAAATATATAAAAATCATATACCTCAAGTTTACTTAGCCATACAATCATGCTATACAAGTAAGCTTGGGAAGACAACGATTGACTAACCTGTCCTTGTTCCACAAAAGCGCATAAGCACTTAGTCATTGGAATTCGATAAGATCATGCATGGACACTCGTATTCGTATGGTTGAGTGTAGGGATACCTTGTCGCTCATCAAAAGGTATGCTTTATTTTTTAAAATCATAAATATTATTCAAATATATTTTTTATCAAAATCTTGAATTCTTATTATCATTGATTTACTAATTGTATATAGAACTTATATTTTAAAATATTCAATTTGGACCCATATCTCTTAAATAAGGTAAAATGTTGGTTAAAAATGTATAGAAAAACCTAAATGTGTCTTCTATGTGATGATTTATGCAACACTAGTACCAAAAATGGTACAAAGTTCTATATTGTCAATTTAAAAAGCACTAGAATTAATATTGTTTTAAAAGCATTGGAATTGTAAATAACCTAAAAAAGATTATAGAATACTTAGAAAATAGGTCATAGACATCATCTTAACAATCTTCATTTCATCACAAAAGCTAATACACCTTCCTAAATCATGTCTTTGTTACCAAGGTTGTTATCAAGGGAACCATGGTTAAATTGGAGCATGTTTTAACTTACACCACAAAATTAATAGTTTTATAATTTGACTCACGACAAGCAGCATACTTAATATATATTTTAGATAGAAACATAACCTTAGTTTATTTATGGTATACCTTGGCTAAGTATATTCATGTTTTGGTTAAGTCTACTCAAATCATTATGATTCAACAATTCTATTGTTAATCTAAAAAATAATTAAAGTAGTGAATTGAAAATTTATTAAAAAAACGTTATTAATTCAAAATTAATAAAAAAATAAATTAGTAATTCATTAAAAATTCGCATGTAAGTTTGCAACAATGTACATTAATTCATGCACACTTCAGCAATTGGGCAATAATATGCACTTTATTATAAAAATTAGCATCCCGAAAGCTTGCAGCCCTTTACAAAAATCTCCACAGTGTCATATCTTTGGGAACCAATTGGGACCACACATATTATGCTATTGCCTATCATACGCCATGATGTCTATCATGCTTATGCTACTATGCCCAATGTATGAGCCCATGACAAACGCACAGCCATCAGTTTCACCGGAAAATTGAAATGAAATGATTATGTTGCTGAAGCCACATCATAGCAGATAGCAGCCAAAATAAACTGCTCCCGCAGCACAAGGTTAACAGTTTCCATGCCAAGGCAATTACCAGTTTACCACCACTGTCACTATGCCCAACCAAATTAAAACTTGCTCAATTACTGCCATGAGTAACTTACCTCAGGACTAAGTAAGGAGTAACTCCCTAGGACGTTATCAAACCAAGAGTTACATATATAGGCAACGTGAAACTCTAGTAAAACTCAAGTTGAATTTTACAATTTAAAGCTACCTGAGCTTTTAGGTCAAAGAATCTTACCGGATACTGAAAAGGAGAAACGTTAACGACCTGAAACCTTATCAACTGGTAACCCATGCTGGGCGTGTAACTCAATGACGTTGAACTGTGACCGGACTGGTAGCTAGAACTGGCATGCAGATTTGAATTGTTCTCAGCCTGGCTCTCCTATATCTTTTCATTTCAATCAGTTCCTCCGGTCCTTCCTTTCACCTCGTGGCGTAAAAACGTGACATTAAGCTATGCTGTAGTAAGGCCAGCGCTAATAGAGATGGGATGTTCATCTATCGCCTGACTCCCACAAATAACCCAAAAATTATGTCCCTCCCTTACCTTGCCTGAAATGGGAGGGTTACAACACTCCCTGCCACTGGCTGTTAGGTCACTTTAAACCTATAAGGTTCCCGTTTTCCACTATCTTTTCGGATACAGTGAAAAGAACACCAAAGGCGAAAGTACTCTGCTGGAGTGATATTGACACTCAAAGACGAAAGCTAAGGAAGCGAATGCGATTAGAGACCCCAGTAGTCCTAACCCTAAACGATGGATATTAAGTGTTGTTCATATAGACACATGCAATGCTGTAGCGCATAGGTTAAGTGCCTGGGGAGTAATTTGTTGAACATGAATATTATTTGTTTGTTAGAAGAGATCCGCAATCCAGTCAATTGGGACCGGCAATCACTCACAGTGGATAGAGGGTGCCAATCACTCACAGTGGATAGAGGGTGCCAAGAAGCATGTTATCACACATCAAATCCATATAGTCCATCTAATTACAGGGTAAAATATTCAAGGAGTTATTCCATAATAGTTAAGCTGAGGTGTCAGAGTAACTAAAAATTTGAGAGTAACTCAATAGTTAAGCTTACAAAAATATTACATATTATTGAAAACTGGAAACTGGAAATTTTTATTGGGTTCAAGAAATCACAAAGGATTTGTGGGACAATTACAATACCTTAACATAGTTTTAAAGAAAACTGAAAACATCATTGATGTAATGCCCCAAGCACATAGGGTCAATTTGAAAGAAAGTAATCAACAGATTACAATTAATAGTATAATTCAAGCAAATGCGAGCCAAAGATAAGCAAAATGAAAAAATATGTTCTTCATCTTCAATGCTTTGTTTGCATAGTCTGCAAATATGCTCTTTTCTTGGTAAATTGATTCAACAACCTATCTCAATGAAGAGATGATGAGAGCTTATTCTTGCTTTAGCAATTTGATTCCTTAAATGAACAAAAATAGCTAAGAAAAGATATTGTTGTGTACTAAATAAAAAACACCATGACGTTTTCAACCAAACTTTAGCCAAGACTTTTTCTTTTATAGTTTTTGGAAAGAGCCATTTGTTTAAGGAAAGATCCTCTCTAGTAATATTCCATGACTAAAGCCATAATTTTCCTTAATGCAACTATCTATTTTCTTGTGTAGCATTCATTCTCTCCTTAGCATAATTAACTTCTTGCATGTGACTTAACTTCTAAGTATAACCAATAAATTGACAATGAGCTTCAACTTCAAGAGGAAGCAAATTTGCTTCTCAAAATAAGATATCATAAGAAGTTTGCATTTTCACATAAAATTCACATACAAGAAACTATTTTTGAACATGGTCTAATTTTTTCCAATTATGTGTGAAAAGAGAAGGGCCATAAGCAACACACCTATATAATAATACAAGTTGAACAAAATGTTTCTTTCTAATCTCCCATGCCAATTTGTTTCCCGCTACAATTATTTCTTAAAGCAAATAAAGCTCTCATGCGGCATGAAACCCTTTGAGCAATAAAGGTATTTAAACTATAATCCCCGGCAAATTCAACTCTCAAATATTTATAAGATTAAGCTTTTTCTTAATTTTGTTATTTGTGCTTAAACGGTGAATACCTTGTTTGAATAGCAATTTGCATTTGTTCTGATACATCGCCATCACAGGACGATGTTAGCTTTTGTGGTAAAGGAGGGTTGGAATCACTGCTAATGGTGTGCTGGAAATTTTGACATTTCCGAACAATAGCCAATACACCAATTTGTGCATGCAGGCCCTGTTCACAAAAGAAACATCCTCCATCATTCAATCCATTGTAGAAGTATCATTCAATCCATTGTAGAAGTATCATAGATTAAAAAATCAGATCAGATAGGCAAATCAGAAGCCTTTTTTAGAAATTGCAACAGGAAAAATCAGAACAGATGGGAATAAAAATAGGATTAATTTTGTCAATATTAGCAAACTAGAGGAGTTATATTCACTCATGTTGATAGCGGCCTTTTCCAATTTTTACGATCTTACGAACTCAGTTGGAGTGAAAAATTAAATATAGAAATTTTAGATTTTGGTTAGCATCAAAATTAGCAATAAATAATATATTAAACTTAAAAAATCCATAAAATATAGCACTAATCATTAGATTAAATCTCTATCAGATGTTGCAATTAATTGCAGATTTCACAAACTATAAGAAGTATAAACATAGGAAAAATACACATAAATCAGCTCAAACCAACTGCCTGTACATGCTATTTTTAACTCATGGATGTAATTTTCAGTGAAACATGGTAAATTGAAAAGAGTGGTTTAGACCTCTCATGCGTGTAAAACCCTAGGCTAAGCCAAAAAGGAAATAACGCATACGATATTTTTGGATACAGTAAGGTTTCAGGGGTAGAAGAAGATGATTGAGGTGGCCACTTCATGCATCAGAATTAATGTAACAGGAACTTTCTCATGATTAACATTAAAGAATCAGTTTTTCAGTATCAAAGCTGTGCAATTTTTAACTCAATTCAATTGCGAGTGGGACAACTGATACCCTATGCAATAAGAACGCAGTCAGTATTGAAGGTGGGTGGATAGAGGTTGATGTTTTTCATTTTTAGTATGACTAAAGAAGGCAGAAATGAAGATAATATATGATTTCAAGTTGTGAAACGAAAGAGTATTGATAAATAATGGGTAAAATAGAGCTTGTTTAAATATTGCTTGTGTGAGGGATAAATGGGTGGGTTTCAAAGTCATGGAAAGTAATTTAAATAGAATTATTTTATTTATATTTATTTTTTGGTGAAATTGATTCAAATGCATGGTAATGAAGAATTGCTTTGTTGGTTAAAGTATGAAGTTTGTGGTATGTTGGTTTAATACATTATTCGACTTAAGTTCAATGAAAGTATCATGTAATTTTGGTTCAACAACCCCCTCCCTCATATCATCATTCACTTAGTGGTATCTTGTTGATGCTCATATTCCTATTAGGAGGAGTTTGAATGAAACTTTTCTTCGTACTATTAATTTTTAGAGACAAACATGAAAGAATATGCATTATCCTTGGTGATTAACATGGAATAGTCAAGTTGGGATTAGATTGCTCTCAAAGGTGGTTGAGGAGTTGGCCATTTTAATGATAAATATGATGAGATTTGACCATCCAATAAGTAGAGGAAATCATAAGCTAATATTCCAGTGAAGAAAGGGTAGAATTTGGATTGCTCAACTTCTTTAGCATTCTTTCCCCACTAATCTTGGATAAACTTAGATCTGGAAAATTCATTGCAACCACAGAGTGAAGCTTTTCATTTAGCTCCAAAGGCACAATTTCATTCTACAATATCAAGTCCAAAGAAGAAACTATTTATCTCCCCTCAAGATACTATTTTGTTATAGAGAGTATAAAATAGTGACACTTTTTCAACCAAAGCTCTTATACTAAGCTAATGTGCGTAATAATTAGAAGGTTAGAAAGTCTTGTTAGTAATCAATGCTAAATCAGTTGTTTTCATATGTTTATATGATGTTTCATTATAGCAAAGTGATAAAGTCAAACTTTGTAATAGTGTGATATCATAACTATGATATCGTATCAACAATATTGTAGCTACAATGTTGTAGCTCATCCTACGTTATCATTGATGCCATGTCTCGATATCTGTGTAGCCCTATAAATACCAGCACTTGGACACACAATCAATAACTTTTTTATTCTAGTCTTAACAAAACTCTTGCAATTTATTTTCATAGTCCTAGCGATAGAGTGAATGCCTGCAGTGTGATGTTAAGTAGTCATCTAAAATCTTTATTTGAGTGAATTATAATTGGACATAGTTCATAAACGACAATAAAAATTGAGATTGCTTTTCATCATTGTAACATCCACTTAGTTTTCTTTATGTTTACTTAAAATAATTTCTTTGTTTTCTTAGTTAATTAGACTTGGAATTTTACCTTCAATCATGTTTACCTTCAAGAGTCTTAAGAGTCTCATAACATCAACTAATCATATGCCTCACTAACAGTTAAACCATACACTTGAACTTCACTAAATCAAAGTGGGAAGACAACAATCATAAACTTTACCTCAACTACTAGCATAATTACATTGTCCATCTATGGATTATGATCTAGTTGCATGCTGGCACTCATGACTTGTATGGTAGAGTGTTGGGATGCTCTACCACTCATCATTGACATCATTGCTAGGGATGTGTCAATGTTTGCTAAGTAGTTGATCTTATAAAGTTCATTGTATCAACAAACCACAAAGTATATTCTTATACCTTAAATCAATTATAGTAATGCACACATAACTAAGCATCAAGCATATAAGATGGCTTCAACGCTTAAGGAAAAA
Source organism: Gnetum montanum (assembly GCA_015680685.1). Lineage (NCBI taxonomy): Eukaryota > Viridiplantae > Streptophyta > Gnetopsida > Gnetales > Gnetaceae > Gnetum > Gnetum montanum. The sequence goes on along the minus strand of MNCI01028009.1, from coordinate 193,257 downwards.
TTATCACTTGCCAAAGAGCTATAAAAGAGCAATGACAGAACACATGATGATGAAGACTAGAGTATGCCTATGCAAACAAGAATCTCATATGCTCACATCGATCCTTATTATCTTAATTTTACATTTATCTTTCATCAAGATGGGTAGTTGAGGTGGAGAGATTTACAGGGCAACATTATTTTGCCTCTAGATTGTTCAACACCAACCATGCTTCAAACAGCCTTAAGGGAAATGAATCTGAATCATGTCCAAGAGGGATATCATTTGACCAAATACATGACTAGATCCTATCAACCCATAGAGGCACAAGTACAAAGAGATACTGCAATGAAAATCAAGCATGAAAATAATAAGGGAAAGCAAGTCAATCCTACTATTGTCCTATAAGAACTTGATTATGATGCATTTTTAGGAGAAAAATTCCACCATAATCATGAAGCCCATTCACAAATGCCTATTATTCATCTAGAAGAACCTATTAAAGTATAGTTACATTCAACCCTTGTAGATACACCAAGAAGAGAGGCAAATGACTCTAAACACAAGCAAGACTCAAGGCCTAGAGTCTTTGCAAGATCACAAAGAGATGAATTCCAAATTCATAGAAGGAGAACCAGCTGACATTGATCTCCAACTGCTTCATCTTCCTCCTCACAAGCATTGATGGACTCTAACAAAAGGAAATGAAGGTTTAGAAATCATAACAAGAAGAGACATTAAGCTCATGATAGATATGAGAATCATCAAAGGCATCTTGATGAAGAAGAAGATGAGTATGAATCATGAAGAGATAAGAAAAGATGAGAAGAGAGAGAGTGATATGAGTACCAAAGGGAACATCACTAAAATAAAGCATATGATCCCAATGACCATGAAGAACCCCTATTGGCCACTTGCAGCATGATCAACATCAAGTAGTATATATTCTAGCCATACATGTGAGAGATAGTCACATTAAGCAAATCAACATGAATAATATTTCAAAGTTTTAAGGTGGATATAATGCAAAACCACAACATTACCTTCAAGCATTTCATGATGCATGCATCCTTCAAAATATTAAAAGTGATTGGTAGAAGCTCAAGTTGTTTCCTAGGACACTCATCAAAGATGTCGAGAGCTAGTATAGATCATTAGAACCAAAGTCAATCAGAACATGTGGTATCATTTTTGAACTCTTCAATGAAAAATATCAAACCTATTCAAGGGTTTCCAATCTCCAAAAGTAAATCTATGGATGGAAGCAAGGAACAAATAAATTCCTTAATGCAACAATGGGTAGATACTACTCTCTTCTACATAGATGCCTAGGCCATGGATTCTCACAAAGGGAATAACTTAGGCATATTGTTGATGGGTTAAGGAATAAAACCAGAGAAATCCTTGGGGTCTATGCCCAAGGAAGACTATCAAAGATGACCACTCATTGATTCTAGAGGTTACAAGATTAGGTGGTGAAATAGGAAGGCAAGTTGAAGAAAAGAGAATAAACCAAGGAATATAATCAAGATCCATCTATCAAAAAACAAGATGTATGAATGTGTGACAAGTAAGAGGAAGAAACCTTGGAAGAGATGATCCAGAAGAAGACTTTACCAATCCAAAAATCATTAAATGATATAGCAACCAAGGTAGAGAAAATGTGGGATTCAATGGATAAAAAGTTTGCTACAACTCTAAAGATCATAGAAGAAAGAACTAAACAAGCCTTTAATAAGGGCAAAGAAAAGAATAAGAAAAGAGACTATAGATGAGAGACCTACAAATAGAAAGGAAAAGTTACTTCAGTGGAAGAATGTACTGACTCAAGCTTAGAAGATGAGGAAGGATGCAAGGTGTTCCAGTATAAACATCCTCAGGGATGTTGCCCTATTATGGTCCACTTGCAGGAGTCTAGGGCATACGCACTCAATCCAAGTTTTGTCAAAAAGAAAATTCCATGATGGTTACCTTATCCTCAAGGTAATCCCAGACAACCTTTCTAGCCAACATACTACCCAAGTGGAGCTTACCATCAACCACAGGAGTAATATCAGCAATAGTGGCAATAACCACAAATGTGAGCAATGGCACCATGAAGGCAACAATATCCATATAGGAAACTTAACCCTTATAGATACTATGTGCAACGTCCAATATCTTCAAGGAATGCAACAATTCATACTTCTCAATATTATCCATGTGAGTATTATAGACCTACCATTCCAAGGATGGAACACAATCCTTATGCTCATCTGCCAGTAGCTAGTCCATCAAACCAGCCTTCCAATTCTTTACCACTAGTGCCACCACTTGTCATACAAAGGGAACTACCATCACAACCTCAGTAGAGAAGTGCTACAAAGGCAGTGAATATACAAAGAGAGGATCATACCAAAAATACTAAAGGAAAATCAAAGAAATGATCTTTGTTTAGGACAAGTCTAGAAAGAGCTAGTTGAGTTAGGACATCACTGAAACATGTTCCTTATGTGACAAATCCTTCTATGAACATTATGCTTCTACAACAACCAAATCATAAACTTACAACTATCATGCTAACAAAAATAGTATCAAACTAGATTAATGTAGGACCAATTCCTAAGAAAAGAATTGATCCAAAAATTCCTCTAATTTATTTACAAGTAGCTAGAAATTCACCATGTAAGGCCCTACTAAACTTAGGTTCCAGAGTAAATTTGATCTCTCAAGAAACATATAAGGCATAGAACCTACCACCCTTAAGGAAGTGCAACATAAGGTTAGAGCTAGTAGATAAATATGTCACCATTCCTTTGAGATAGATAGAATATGTGATGATCACTATCAATTGGTGGTCTTATCCAGTAGATTTTCTTATGATTGAAGTGAAGAATGATGATCATTATGGAAAGAGTGTGGCTTAGCATAATAGATGCTAAGTTAAGAATGAGAGATTTATCTATGGAAATCTCTAAAAAAGATGAACAGGGAGGCATACATATGCAAAGAATTCCATGCATTATTAATAATAATGAAGGATGGAGTTGTGAACCAAAAATTTAGAATGTCAACATAGTCATTACACTAGCCCACAAAAAATGTGAGAAACAAGTGTGTGTACAAGAAGAAACAATGATTACAAAACCAAAAGACACCCAATGTTCAAAAGATGAGAACATGAAATTGTACAAAACATGCATGGAAACATCTTATCCACATATTAACTCCTATCCTAAGGTATTGATCAAATCTGAGAACTCACAAAAGAAAATCCTAAACCATGATCATACAACAATAGATAGTGGAAATGGAAACTCAAAATTTGAATTTAAGAATGATCAAGAAAGTATAGTTTAACCTTTTGAAATGGGAAGATCATCAACTCCAACAAGATATATGTCCTCACAATATCATAACTCAATTATCATCAATGTCACATGGGATAATAAATGAAAATCTAAATCACTAAGGATGATAAATGAGAAATCTAGAGTGTATGATCTGAAGGATCTAGGGTCAATTTTCCAAAAACTTGTCTATCAATTCAATCATGGAGGAGATGCCCTATCTTGATTTAGAAATTAATAAATGATTTTCAACTTCTTGTTTTAAAATTTTTTTTATTTATAATTTCTTGTTATACCTTTTCACATTTCTTACCAATTTTCACATTCTTTGATATGTTTTCATTCCTTTATACTTTTCCATTTCTTAATCATTCACTATTCTTTAATATTTTTCAAATTCTTTTTCTTTTTTTCCATCTTTCTATGATTTTTCCATTGTTTTCCTTGCACATATTTTTGTTAATTTTTCAATAAAACACATGGAATAAAGAAAAATGTAGTCCCAATAAGATGAAGATTGCTCTATATTATCAAGTCATAAAGGACTAATTACTTATATAGTAAGACCATGACATCCATCCATCCATTCCAACAAAAAGAGGTTCTTACTGTGTCCATAATGATATTCTTCTCACAATAAAACTAAGAATAAACTTGTGATCACTATGCCTAGATAAAAGAGAGAAGAACCAAGTGGAAATGATATGGGGGTGAAATCAAGGGGATTTGTGGATTATCTAGGATTACTACTATGAGTTTTATCCTGTTGATAAGAGTTTATTATTTTCTTGAGTTTTAACCAAAACTGGAAGTAAGAGTACAATAATTGTTGTCTTATCATGTCACTGAAAAGACATGTTACCCATGCCTGAAGGTAGTCCTCTAGTGAGGTCAACAAAGTATAAATAAAATACAAAGCATAGGATAACATTTCTAGGGGTTCCACTAGAAAGACATGTTACCCATGCCTAAAGATAGGTGGCTTCTTAGAAGTCTCAAAAATAAAAGTGTGTTATTAATAAACTCCTTCCTTGAACAACAAGCCAACGAATAGTACTTCTTGCAATAGTGGTAGTCTTATGGTTGTTAGTCCTGGGGATGACACAATGTGATGTCATTGGAAAGTGGTTTGGACTTGGTTTGAATCTTGGAAAAAAAGGCTAATGACTACTTTAACCATAGATTACACATAAGAATTCATTATCCCTATGGTAAGATACCTCACATCTTGGTTTCAACAATCCCTTCTACAATTTGTTTCACCTCACTATATAATTTAATCATAACTTTATGGTTTTGTATAATATAGTGTTATTTTTCCATTTTGGCAATATTAACATGTGTGTTTTGAAAAACAAGTATGTCTTACATTTAACTCCTTATATGCCTATGGACACTTTTAGGCATAGTTATACAAGGGCTCTAAGGGTTGAAGCCTCCTTTGGCGATGACCTACTTGTATAACTATTGTGTCTCATACCTAACAATCAAATCCACATCATCTTGGGATTCCAATAACACTTTGGAATTCAATGTTTACTTCCCTCAACTCCAATAATCTATCCATACATTTATAACTTACAATCCATCTCATATATGCTCAATAGACTTTCATTACCCAAGATTCATTCCTTATGAACCTTGAACATCAAATTCTTAAAAATATAAGCATAATTAATGATCCAAGACCCTTTAGACATCATTTTCATCTTTCAAACCTTCCAATTGACTCATTTTTTCTTTGAAATTTATCAAAAATTTTAATTTTTTCTACGTGATGTCATAGCTACAATGTCGAATGGCCTACAATGTCACATCTATGATGTCATGCAAATAAAAATACTATATATACATGTAGGAGTAAGTGATATTTTTCATTCAACAATTTTGCAACAAGAGGATTTTTGAAGTTTTTTCTTTGAACTCTAACACTACTTCCTAAAGCCATAACTTCCTCATCATAGCTCCGATTTGCAAAATCCTTAAATCCTATTGATCCTAGAGCACTCAACTTAGTCATGGGAGAGGGAATTACATGAAAGAAGGAAAATTGAGCCAAATTTCTCCCAACACCTAGAAGATAGTATAAGGGTAAGTATAAGAATATCATAAGGATATCCCACTTTATCAATCAAATTAGATCCAAAGGACTTAACTAATCCTTCCAATTAACTATATCAGCTAAACATGAGCATAATAAATGATGTAATGACAATTTTAGAAGGTCATAATAATTAGAAGTATAATATTTAGGAGGTTTCTTTTTGAAATTTTTCTGACTCTGTAATCATAATAAGATAAGAACTTGATCAAACCAAAAGTACAAGAAGGATAATGAATCATTATAAACTAATGAGAACACTTCAATAATCTAAAACTCTTATTAATTGCAAATGGCCTAGAAAGACCAATAGCTAAAGGACCTTCTCAACAAGGGAGCAAAAGACCAACAGGTCATGGAAGAGGTCAAATAGGAGAATAAACTTAACAAGCTAAACATGTAGAATAGGATGCTTAATCATTTAACATCCATCAGTAAAATTCTACTACTGAACACTCGACATAGGCATGAGAAAAGGCACCACCAACACTAAAACAATGAATGCCTCTAAGACATACAAGAGAAATCTGTTATGTCCATGGTTATTATGGAACTTAACTTTGGTCCATTCATGAAATTTGCTTTAGAAGCTATAAAGACATAACTTCAAGCATCTCATGTATGGTTGACATTGATCAATAGAGGTGAATGGTACTTGGGAGCAATCATTCAATTTTGGCAAAACAAACAAGTTGATGTTGCAATGAAAATAGAAGTTCTTAGTGTCCTATTTAGTAGAGGCAATTATCAAAGCCTTAAATATCCAAAATGAAGGAGCCAATGTGATGCAAATTTCAACAAGATTAGACATAGATGCCAAGAAGTTGTGGTTGTAAAGGGCATATAGTAAGGAAGACAAAGATTATAGCAAGTTCTCAATAGAGAAAAAGATCTATTTTAAGATTGGAATATATAACTTGTTCCCAACCAAAAGGCTCAATCGTATTTCAACATGTGTAGCCCGAGGAAGTGTAATTCTAATGGGGAAATTCAATGTCAACATAGTCCATTTAATCTTCCTAGAAATTCAATGGTAATTCAAGGAGAATAAGGTAGGGAAATCAACACTACCAATTCCTCCCTACCTCATAAGAAAGCTGTGTAAGTAAGCAAGAATTCTAGGTTACACTAATGATATTCCCAAAAAATCCTAGAATGCTTCCTACATTGAGAAGTTCAAGCTAATGTCATCCAAGAAAGATCAACTAGAGAAGCCAAAAGGCACTAAGGAAGCTTCAAGATCAACTCCTACTAGTAACCTTCCAACTACTGGTTAGCAACAGCAAGCAAGACCTAGCAACTAGACACCCGCTAAAGAATAATAACAATAACAAGCTTCACCATCACCGCCACATGACTATAGACGATCGATGAGCTATCTACAATAAATTTCAAAAACTATTAGTTGGGAAACAAGGGAGGTGACTAATCTTTATAAAGTAAGAGAGAGCTCAGTCAGGCCTACCATTTCTACAAACCTTGCAAGTGGGCAAGTGTCACTATAGATAGGAGGAGAGGATGATTGGGCATTACAAATCTCAGGGAATGTTGCATCATTCCAAGTCATGCTCAAAACTAGTGAAGGTACCATAGTTATGATTATGTAGCATGAAGATGCAATGACAACCATAGATGTCATTACAAAACACATTAAAGAATCATTTAATGTCCCTATTTTGCCACCATACAATATCTATGAAGTGAGAGACACTAAAATATTTTTTGATACCTTGATGAATCCTACCAAACATGAAGATGTACTAGTTAGACTACTATAGATGGGTCAGGTCATCCAAAATTTGTTTAATATTCTAAGTGATATCATTATAGTGTAGTCTAATCTAATTACCATCAAAGAAAAGTTGGTCATGGCTAAGACAAGGATAGAACACATAGAGAATGAGATGCAAATGTTACACGATGAATTAGCATCCCTAAGAGACCCCACACAATTTGTAGCTCCTAAACAACTAGAACAATTTAGAATGGATTAGGTGAGGTAATTAATTACCCACAACATCAAAATTGAGATGGAGAGAAAAAAGGTAATGTGAAATGTCTCAATTACAAAAGCACAAACTTATGTCCATACCAAAGCCCTCACAGAATTAGAAGAAGAAAATAAAAAGCTTGTTGCTAACAATACAAGGTTGACTAACATGAAGAAATAAAAAAATGTTCTTGAAGAAAGAATTCATCAACTATGAGAACAATTAGCCATAGTCAAACAGGACATGAGTAGATTGGCCCAAGAAAACAAAACTTGTTAATGAAAGAGGTCCACGTAATTCATCAAAAGTCTATAATAGAAATAAGTGCATGGACAAATGAGACCAAGAAACATGAAAGACTCAAGAAGCATTTTAGGGATCAAGTAGGTATGTATATATAGATCAATGAGAAAGAAATCTAGATGGCCAAGGCCAAGATTAGCTCCATCACTACACAAACTTCTGACTAGTAGCCCATCTTGGAGAGTCTTGTCCATGTCCATCATGCCAAAATCAAGAACAAGGACCTATAGATTGAAGACCTCATAGAATACATGGGGTTAGCAAACCTTCGATATGCTAAGTTGGCCATGTTGATAGTAGAGCGACCTAGAAATGAACTTGAGCAACATGTAGCTATTGTGTACATGTACAAGAAGGAGTTTTCTAACAAAAAAGATGCTCTATAGAAACTCCATGTAGAAACCTCCAAACTTGAAATTGTAAAAGCAAGCTACCAAGGAAAAAAACATGTCATAGCAAATCTAACACAAAGAATGTCTGACTACTAAGAACTCAGAAAGGTAGCCAAAGCATATGAGGAGGAGAGAAAGCAATTTATAGCATGATATGTAAAAGCCAACAAAATGATTCTGCAGCTACCATGCCCATGGGATGTACCACCTCCAATCAACATATTGCTTAACAAGCATGAACGGTACACAACCCAAGGATAGAAGAGGAGAAACTTCAAGTGCTTATTAAAAAATATCAATTTCAAAATCCTAACAATAAAGGGAAGAAACCAATGGAGGAGCCACCACCATCAAGCACATAAGGCTACATCGAGCTACTCCAAGTTTTGTTTTGTTTTGTATTGTCTTGTCATGTTACTATGTCATTTTGTAAGCACACCAATGCAACATTCACAAGAGTCATGTAAATAGTCAATCATGTCAACCATGTAAATACCTCCCAATTTTGTAAGGGACTCTATTCTCTTTTTCTTTTAACTTAAGGATGAGTTTCTAGTCTGTCGTGGGGGGTATGATAAAGTCAAATTTTGTAATGGTACAATATTGTAGCTATAGTGTTGTAGCTCATCCTACGTCATCATTGATGTGATATCTCAAGATCTATGTAGCCCTATAAATACCAACACTTGGGCACATAATAAATAACTTTTTCATTCCATTCTTAGTGAAACTCTTGTAGTTTATTTTTGTAGTGCTAATGATAGAATGAATGCCTACAGTGTGATGTTGAGCAATTGTCTGGAATCTTTATTCGAGTAAATTGTACTTGAACACAGTTCATGAATAGTAATAAAGATCAAGATTGTTTTTCATCATTGCAACATCCACTTAGTTTTCTTTATGTTTACTTAGAAGAATTTCCTTATTTTCTTAGTTAATCATTTACATTCCAAGCACTTTAGTTTACATGTGATTAGTAAGTAGAATGGATACAAATAGTTTCTAGCACTAAGTGTAATTATTAGTAATCTAATAGTGGCATTGCTTGATTTGCTCAGTAGTAATACCACTTGGTAATCCCAGTGATGACCACATGAGTCCAAGGTGTGTATGGTAGACCTGAACTAGATATCCATCACATTGGGCTATGATAGATTTATGTTTTCCTAGTTAATTAGACTTAGAATTTTACCTTTAATCATGTTTATCTTCAAGAGTATCAAGAGACTTACAACATCAACTAATCATATGCCTCACTGAGAGTTAAACCATATCCTTGAACTTCACTAACTTGAAGTGGGAAGACAACAATTGTGAACTTAACCTCAACTACTAGCATAATTACATTATCCATCTACAGATTATGATATGGTCACGCACTGGCAATCACAACTCGTATGGTAGAGTCTTGAAATGCTTCACCACTCATCACCAAGCTAATGTGCTAATTATGACTTGAGAGAAACAATTAGATTTTTAACTCAAACAAGGCTTCTTTATCTTATAGATTTATGACAAGGTCAATGACTTATTTCACCTTTATATTGATGGCAAGGAATATGACTTATTTCTCACAAGTGAAGGAAGTAACAAGTTATGGAATAAGTAATTGATGTTAATTAACTAAACAAATTA
>MNCI01028009.1:168108-183360 GCA_015680685.1 Gnetum montanum | reverse complement strand
CACATTGGCTTATCTTGCAAGAAGTCATGATTGTTAAATATTGTCATCGTGCATTCAAGAACAATTTTCCATAAGTGAAATTTGAAGAATGCTTTTGAGATACATTTAATGAGAGCGTTTAGGCACTTTCCACAAAGAGTGTGAGTATTCCACTTGAGCCAAATCTTCCAATCAACATCTACCCATAATGAAACCTCATGTAAGAGGCTTTGAATCGTGGAACCTTCTATAAACATTTCTCAACACTAATCGCATAAGATCCTAGTCCAGATGTTCACGAATCAACCTAAAGCCTATGTAAACATGCATTCCTTGAAAAGGTGTGTTATAGTTTCAATCTCCTTATAGAAAGGGATATACTAGGAGGCTATGCTAAAACCCCATTACTAGGGTGTTTCCTAAGTGAGCACTACATGATGAGCCAACAACCAAGAAAAAAATCTCATCTTTGGTTGACAATGCAATCTCAAAATAAGGTTCCATCCCCTTACTTTGGCAAAGGATTGTCTATAAATACATGACATCCATTGTCTATGGTTTGTCAAAGAAGAATGAAAGGTATATTTATGGGTTGAATTAGAGAGGTTGTCTTTTAAGGATGTCAAGAATTTTGGTGAGTTAGCCATGTCTATTATCATCATGAAAGACTAATGAAATTCTCCACTACCCCCTACTAAACCAATCCTTTACATGTGCCACTAGACCTTGGAAGAAAATGGTGATTGCTTCAAAAAAAAAACTTTCTGAATTATTTTTTGATAAGCTTATCCTACTAGAATACCTTCCACTAGAGTGTCTACTTTCCCAAATTCCTAGCTCCTAAGTGACTAAAGAAAAGTTCATCATTTTCTAATGGTTTTCCATATCTTTATAAGGATCTAGCTAGACAAGTTCACATATTAGAATAGCACATCCTAAGGCAATTGATCCAAGCCTTATCTACCCAAGATCAAACCTCCCAATCCAACTTAGTAGACAAAATACAAGCCTACCTCTCAAACTCTGGAAGCTCATAACCATCTACATGAACTATAATAGACATCTTATCCCAAGCAATCAAATGAAATCAACAATGATCCTCCCCACTAGATCAAAGGAAATTCCTTACAATTTGTTTAACCTATAATACAAATTGGATGGGAAGATTAAAAACCAATGCACTATAAATGAGAATTCTTCAAAGGATAGAATTAGTTAAAGTTAGCTTACCTATAAGAAATAGAAACATACCTCTCCAAGAGGCCAACTTCTTCTACATCTTTCTCAACACTTCCTTCCAACTGTTAGTTAATTTCCATCTACAAAATAGGGGTTGCCCTAAATAGGTAGCTTTAGGAAATCTAATAGTACACTCAAAAATATGCTTGATATATTCAAATATTTCTATTAGGCACCTCACATGGAAAAGCTCTATCTTGTTCTAGTTGACTTCAAGCCCTATTGATTGACAAAATCCATCCAATATCTACATTACCTTTCTAGTTTCAAGTATAGATGTTGTGAAGAATCATCATGTCATTTGCATACTGAAGAGTATGAAGGTTCTAGGGAAATAAGAATGTGACATTCAACTTTCTAATCCATCTGGAAAGGTTATTGAAAACAATAGCAAAAGGATATATTGATAAAGGGTCATCTTGCCATAGGCCCAACCCTAGGCAAAATTGTTGAGATATCTATCCATTCAAAGAAGCTTGAAATCTAACTCTAGAAAGTATGAACCTAATCATCTCACAAAACCCTCAATAAAATCCCAATGCCTTTAGGGTGAAAAGTTATTCCAATCCACCTTATCATATGTTTTTGATAAATCAAGTTTGAAAAAGTAAATCTCCTATTTTTGAGTGTAAGCTTAATGTAAAACCTTATTTATCACAATGACACTATTAATAATGTTCCTCCTATGGATAAATCCTAATTGATCTACCTCTATGTTATTGCGTAGAAAGGGCTTTAGGTGATTCACCAAAAGCTTAGAAAAAATTTTATAAAAATTATTGCAAAGACTAATAGGCCTGCAATCCTCTAGGGATTACACTTTCTCTTACTTGGGAAACAAGACAATGGAGGTATTATTTTAGGCTTTGGAAAAAGTACCATACTTGAATCTTCCTCAAAAAAGACCCTCAAAATTCTTTCTAATGACATCCCAATAGGCTTTGATGCATTCAAAGTTCTAGCCATCCAACCCAAGCATCTTGTGATTTGGTACCTCAGCCACTACTAAATGAATCTCCTCTCTAAATAATCATCCCTTCATGAACTCATTATCAATAGGGAAAACTAAGCAATAGATCATACCTTCCAATATTCCAAGATTAACCCTCTCATTTTGATCATATAGGTTTGAAAAATAGGCAACCACAACCTAGTGATCCTATTGGACATCTAGGAAGAATTTGATCAAGAATCTTTTTTGATTTCTTCTATTTGTGATCATATGGAAGTAGGAAAAATTTTAATCTCCTTTATTTAGCCACCTCTCCTTAGAGCATTGTTTCAAATAGATCTTCTACTCATGAGCCAACATTCTCACTTTTTCCTCTGCTATAAATAAATCTTAATTAATATTACTAACCAAAGTATTTCTATTATTCCATGTTAAGACAAATATGAAATTTTAAGTTATCCTTCTACATCTTTTCCATTTATTTCATTAAAAATTATAGTTTAAATATATAAAAAATACAACATTATAATTATGGTGAGTGGTGTGGAACTCCAAAAATAAAACTATATTTTAAAAAATAACAAAGTACATTATCTTAAAGCTACATCAATAAGTTGACAAAGAACATGCATCCTACTTGCCTAATCAATGAGGTAAAGTTTAAAGTAAAAATAAAATGTCTATTAGTGATAGGTAGCTTAAGTGGTTAGCTCATTATTTTATAGGCAAGAGAGTACCAGTTCCATTCATACTTGAGGCATCATTTACTATTAGTACTTTGGTAACTCTTTCAATGGTTCCCTCCTCTAAAAATGGTAGGCTATATGAAAATTTTATAATTATTGAAATTAAAATTTTTATTTACATCTATTAAGAACCCTTGGATCTATTAGACTAGTTTCAAAATTCTTTTTATGAATTGTGACTTAGGATTAATAATGAGCAAAAAAATTTAAAGTACATCACATACTTGATGCTGAGTAGATAATATTAAAAAAATAAAAAATATTCTAATTTTAGGACTCTCTTCTCAATTGTACAACCTTACAATTAATACTTTAAAAAAGAGTGAAGAAAATTAATTATTAGTAGGAAGGAAGGTGCCACTCCTAACAATATTTACATCACCTTTTAACATCCATGCTTGAACTTAAAATAGCAAAGGGATTTATCAAAGCACAATTCATAGAAAATGGTAGCACATCTTTTGAATGATCTTCACCTTGTCATTTGTTGTTAATAGTAAGTCAAAAATATTTTTCATTAGCTATAGCTTTCTTGTCAACAATAATTTCAATCTTTGAGTTAATAGTATTCTTGTCAAACAATGAAAAATTTGCCTTATGAGCTATTTGTCCAGGCTAATCAATACTTTTTCTAGTATTAGGAAAACTAACACCTCATTTTTTGAAGTCCTTTCCTCGTGTTTAGGAGATAATTTTAAACAAAAATACTTGAAAAGAGTTACTATAGTTACCCAATCTCAAGCTAAGCCTTCTAACTCTCAAGATAATGTTACCATATAATTATATATAGATTCCCTAAACAAATAGGTTTCATAGAAATCTTTTTTTTTTAAGACTTTCCATTTTAAAACCATGATGCTAGTTTTAGAGCTATAAATAAAATGGTCTTCCTCATGAAATTAGCTTTCTAAAATGTAGGTGTCAAATCTTAAAAAATAAACATATTAAAAATAAAAATTCAAAGTACAAAAGCAAAGTAGAGGAGAAACTCCAAAAATAAAAAAAAGGAAAATCCTAACAATTTTGGAAATGTCTTTTTAGGTTTTCTTCCTTACAACCAATCCTGAAAAACCTCAACTCTAGGATAGAAAAAGAAATCAAACCTTTCCCTCATTTATAAGCACTATTAATGAAAAAGAAAACTTAAAGAGAGAAACATTTGAAAATTTAGCTAAAGCATCAAGTGTTGAATGATGTTGTCTTGAACTGATAATGGAAGAAATTAACTAGAGAATCTCTATGAAAAGCCAAATTATATCAAAACTTCTAAATGATATAAAGAACAACATGACAAAAGAAACACCAACTATGAAGTAGAAACACTTGAAGTTGAAGAGCATCACCAAATAAAACTTCATCTAATCTTGGTTGAAAATCATGTAAATACCTTCTACACTAAGTTCAAGAGATCAAGGGGATAAGTGAAAAAACAATGCATTAATGTATCTTCCATGCTATAGATAGGACATCTTAGGTCATGAACAGAAAAATAAGTATGTTAAATAACAATATATAAAACTTGATGAATCAAATGCTATAAAAATGTCTAATTTTTAAAGGAGCATGGCATTCCATATCTTCCGAATTTGTTCCTTTCATAACTACACATTATGATTAACCTTCCAAAGATAATTGAATCTTGGCCAAATATTAGTATTAGAACTAATAAGAGTATACATAATCTTGAACTTATATGAAAAAACATGATGACCATTAATCCAAGAAAAATTAAGAAAACCATTATGATATTTTTGAATAGTTACACTTCTATCCAAACTATCCAAAAGATCAAAAAATGTAGAGTATTTAGAAAAATTAATGATGTAGAGACTTTAACACTCAAACCAAGTAATCCAATGATTATGCATGCAAAGATATGAAGGGAAGGGAAGTTTAGGCTTACATCATGTACTACAAAGGCATGGATGCTTAAGAGCCCATAGTTCATTATTAATGAATGTCATTAAGAAGAAATCTTATGAAGCATATCAATAGAAAAAATAATATCATTGAAGTTCCAAAAATCACTCATAAAACCCTAAGCCTTCCTAATGAGCTTTATGACAATAAAACCCGACATAGTAATATCTTTTGGAAAAAGGATCCAATTAAACAAATGAGTATCTTTCCAGTATTCACTACCTATAGGCTTACCCATCTGAATGCACTTATGAAAAAGAAGCTTCCAATGTTCCCCATGAGATAACCATTTAACCACCCACTTGGTACATAAAACAATACCTTTCTTATAAAAATTCATAAATCATAATCCACCATCCTCTTTGTGAGACGTGTAAATTTCCCAAGCAACATAATAAAATCCTTTTCTAGAATAGCTCTAACTCCAAAGGAAATTTCATACAAGCTAATCAATGCAATGATAAGTAGAAATACTAGAGCCCAATAGGATGAATAATACACATGAGTAGCTTAAATGATACACTCACAAATAATAAACTTACCTGCTATTAAAAACTTCTTTTCCTTCTACTTCATAAGTTTTTATTCAGTTTTCTTCATTGTAATATCCCATAAATTTTTTAAAGATCCAACAAAGAAAAAATAAATGTCTAAAAATTTGAAAACATTTGACTTTTTTGAAAAAAAAACACTAATATTTAGATAAATCCCATTCTTGAAACCCCTTATTGTAAAAAATAGAAGATCTAAACCAATTAATGTAAGAGCTTGAAGTTTGTAATATTGATCAACACAATGAAAAAGATGATATGCAATAGCTTTGTCATTTTTTATCATAAAAAAGGAGTCATCTACAAAATGTATATTTAATAAAGTAGGAACATTATTCTCAATAAAGATGCCTTGTAGCAAATTCTAGTTCTAGTCCTTTGTATAGCATGACATCAAAAATTTGTATCAAGGATAAAGAAATAAGGAGCAAGAGGATAACCTTGCCTAAGTATGCATTCAAGCTTAAAAATATTAGTAATGTTAATATTTGTGGCCACAAGTGCATTATTTTCTACAAAAAGAGTCTCTACCATCCAATAAATATGTTTAAAACTATATTTGCGAAGATAGGAAATAATAAATTGTCATTCAATTCTATCATATGTCTTAGCATAATTAAGCTTCCAAAAAGCAATGTCTTGATTGCAATCCTCAACTTACTACATACCCTCCCAAGCTAAACCAACATTATCCAAAATATATCTACATTTAACAAAACTAGTTTGCATTAGAGTAATTAACTAAGAAATAATTGGTCTTAATCTTTTAGTAAGACATTTAGCCAAGATTTTATAAACAGAATTTAGAATTGTAATAGGGCACCAATTAATAATGGGGAAAAGATCACCTTCCTTAGAAATAAGTCTAATGACTCCTCTATTCAGCACTTGATTAAGAGAATGTTATTTAATAGCTACTACAAAAATAAAATAAAGGTCCATACCAATAACACCCCAATGATTTTTTTAAAAATCAATTAAAATTTGATCAAAACTTAGAGCTTTATCATTGGCCAAGCTAAACACTACATCTTTAATTTTAGTAAGAGAGATATCTTATTAGAGAAGATATTTGTGACTATTATGAACAATATTAGGTCAATGATAATAATTAGAACAAAAATCCTTATGAAAATATATATACATTGAAAATGTCTTTAAAGAAGTCATTGATAATAAGATGTTTGGAACTAATTCAACCATCAACTTCTATGAAGTCAATAATAGGTAAACTATCTTTACCTTTTAAGAATTTAAAAAAGTCCTTACATGGTTATCCTTGTACTTTTAACCAAATGAGATGACTCTTAATGAGAGAACTCTTAGTATTATGCATATCCTATTTTTGTTTGACTAAGCAAACATAAGCAAGCCATTGTTAAAGAACAATATTAAAGGGATCATTTGTATTGCAGTATTGATCTATTGAATTTCATAATAGATTTTTTCTCAATCTTCCTTTATCTCTTGGCATATTACTTACCCAACTAGTGGGCACAATTACAAACACAATATATAGCATGCAACCAGTAATCAAACTCAATTTACCAAGGGCTTTCATTTCAACATTCCATAGATATGTCAAAATACATTTTCAAAAAGGAGTAAGAAATAAAGATGCATTTATATAGAAAAGCTCATGATGTTGAGCTGGAGATTTAATACCAATTTCTAAATTAAGATAAATTGAAAATTGGTCAAGGGTTACATATTTGTGAATTGTAATCTTTACATCAAAGAACCAAAGAGAATAATTGGAAAAATGAAATTGGTCAATTCTTTCAAAAATTTGATTATTAGCTTCATGGAGGTTAGAATAGGTAAACCAATCATAATGATGAACATTTGATCCAACAACATCAGATTAAAAAATTGTTACTTAAGATCACATCAAATAGAAAGATCATGGTCTAGAAGCTGAGAAGAATCTTTACTAGTTTTATCAGAAGAATTTTCAATCATATTAAAATCACAACAAAAAATCCAAGGAATGTTAGGAAAACTTTGGAGAAATAACATAGAACAATTCTATTTATAGAAGTAGTAAGAGAATAAATATTGTAAATACCAAAAGAACCTAACACCCCTTAAAGAATTATCCAACCTACAAAATTATCTCTATCATGAGAAAGAATTTTTTTAGATAAAACATGATTGATAATGAGGGATGTACCACCTTAACCAATATTACTATTAGTAAATAATATTGTAGAATCATGAAGAATACTATTACCAACCATTATTATATTTCAATTGGAAATTTTAATCTCTTGAAGAAGAATTAAATCAAGAACTAAATGTCATGTGTCAAGAGAAGTACTAACAACTTTTGTTTGAAGTCTATTAGTAAGACCTCAAGAATTCCATGAAAAGATTAATATTAGGCAAAGAGGAAAGAGGCTCCCACCCTATCAGTAGAATCAACGTTATCAAAAGAAATTATCTTTATATCTTAACCAATCACTACAAATGAATTATTAGTAATTAAAATATCTTAAACATGTTAACCATTTTAAGATTTGACATATATTCACTAATACATAAACTTCCTTGATATCTTTTATATGAAGAACTATTTGAAAATCATCTAAATCAACAATAGGTTTCTATGAGACTTTAAGAATATATATTTGTTTCTCCTTGGTCATTGCAAAATTCTTTGAAACTAATTTGATTGGAACCTTCCTTGAATATATATTTTATTGAATAAAAAAAGAAAGGGGTGGGCTAACTATTAAAATATCAATAGAAGAAATCATTACAAGATTTACAACATCTGTAGGTAAAATCTTAGTAGGATCTATAACATTTGTAGAAGAAACATTAGTAGCATTAACAGTAGCTTGTTGCTAACATGCATGCATAGCCCTTTCTGTAGCCTAGAAGGATATGAATCAAACAGATGATCCTCTTGATGAAAATAGTGATATGACTTTGAAATATTGTAATAAACAACCTTCTACAAATAATCAATTCCACCAGCATGTAGAAGAATTTCTCACTTAAGTCAATCAAGATCCACTCCAATCATATATCAAATTCTACAAAAATCAGTAGCTCCAACTAGGATTTCAAAATGCTTAATTGGTCCAATCAAGTGACAATATCCCTTTCAATATTTTCAAAAATCATTAGAAGATTTGACAATTCAACAAAAAGGAACCTTTTGAAATTCAGAAGATGTTGGATTGAAAGAGGAAGTTCACTTTCAAATAATTAATAAAGCATCATGATGGTTAAAAATACTAATATCAAGGGCCTTCAAAACTGTAGTAAAATCAACAAAGTATACTAGCAAAAATGAGTTTGACAAATAATAAGCATCAATAACATCGAAAGCCTCAGTCTTTCTAAATCAAATTTAAATGCTTCAGAAAAACTTGAAGAACAAGATAAAAAACATAGAATTTAAATGAAAACATACCTTTCAAAAATTTTATAAGTAATAAATCCTATAAATCATTAGGTAATTCATAAAATGGCAAAGAAGCAATGGTTCTATTTGAAGGAGCACCTACTAAAGATAGTAGCATTACACATAATATCAATAGAATGGTAGAAGATCAATAAAAATTCAAACACTTAGCTTGCACATAAAATATAAATGTGAGAAAAAATGATTTTTGTCTATTTATCCTAAGATTTTTTTAAAAAAAAATTATTAAGAAAAATATAAAAAAACTATGGTGAGCAAAAGCTACATGTTCTTTATTCCCATGGCAACATAAACTCATTGACTTATTTCATAGCCAATGAGAAATTATATAAGATCTTCTAAGCTATATACGTATATGCTATGAAAGTGTTGTTCTTGACAAAGATAAAGTTATTAAGAATTAGTCTTAAAAGATCCAATCTAAGTAGTTTTGAAAACAAGAAACTTTATTGTTCTAACAAATATGTATGCCTTTGTCTATATTAGAAGTAGACCAACTAGTATTTTTCTATACAAAGGATACAAAAGCATCATATGAAAAATATCCCCTTACCTCAAACCATCAACTCTACTCTAGAAAACAAAATCTCAACTACTAAGATAGAAATACAATAGATAAAGTACAAGGTAATGTATCTATAATGTCAATATGTTTTAGTAAAGTAATTTGAATTAATCAAGATCTTTTTTTATCTATGCTACATAATACAATTTTTTTACTTTAGAGTTCTTTGTAGCACAAAAAAGAATTAAATAGAATCAAGAAACAAAAGTATAGACTCAAAAAACATCTCACAATGGAGCCTTTTCAAAAAGAAAGTACTTCAAGTAATAACAAAGATTGCTATGAATACTTTAATACTATGTATAAAAGCATAATACTAAATCATATTAGTTCTTCAAAAGAAGGAACCATTAATAGTGATTTTCTATTCATCGAATGAAAAAAACTAATCTATTATAAAATCAAAAATTATTGAGATCTTTAAAACCCCAATACATCATGATAATATTAAAACAACTACAAGTTTATTCTCATCAATAGAATTTACCATTTACTTAGAAAATTTTTGAAAATTTTTTTGTAATAAGTCTACTCTTAGACCTTGTAGTTTAGTATTCAAAAATTTTTAGTTGAGAGTAAGAGTTTGAAATGGAGAATGGGAAGGAGAAGAT
The DNA here is from genome assembly GCA_015680685.1 of Gnetum montanum. NCBI lineage: Eukaryota > Viridiplantae > Streptophyta > Gnetopsida > Gnetales > Gnetaceae > Gnetum > Gnetum montanum. The sequence continues at coordinate 173,361 of MNCI01028009.1, read as the reverse complement.
GATGTTTGCTATAGTGGTCTCAATATGTACTTGTTGTTCATCCTCAAGGCATTTTCAGTGTAATTAAGCTATTAGACTCTCATTTCGAAGCATAGATTTCTTCTTTTATTGGAAATATTTCTTATTTAAGATAATTGAACTTGTTATTTAATCATTTGTGTAGACCCATTCCTACCTCATTTGGAAATCTATCTAATCTCCTTAATTTTTTACATTCATGTCAATAATTTAAGGGGTGTTATTCCATCAAATATGGGCAAGATTTCCTTTCTAGAGAGTCTTTTTCTATCATCCAATGCTCTCATAGGATTCATTGCTTCTTTTTAAACTAGCCCTTTCTAGATTTAGATCTTTCTCATAACCTCTTGAGTGGTGTTATTTCCTCTTTTCAAGAAACATTTATGTCTCAACATTTAAATCTTTCTTATAACAACATGAGTGGCATTATTCCTCTTTTTCAAAATCTATCATTTGATACTTTAGATCTTTCTCATAATTATTTCTTTCCTGTTATTCCTCCTTTTCAAAATATATTCTTAATTTATTCTTTAGATCTTTTACATAATTGTTTGAGTGGTGTTATTCCTCCTCTTCAAAACCTATCATTCTGATGTCATTAATAGTGGTTGAACTTGGTTCAAAATCTTAATAGATAAGTATAATGATCATTTTAATCATCATTGGCAAGGCTATGATTTAATTTAATTATTAATTAGATTAAAAAATTAATTATTTTTTATTGATTAACTATGTTCATGGCCAAACAACATCAATCATCATGTATCTCAACTATACTTCACCATATGTGTTAAGGGCCACTAAGAGTATAGTCAAGAAGACAATGACCTATGATCTCATATTCAACTATTTAGATACAATGCTAGTCCCATTCATAGATTATGACGTAGTTTACTATGATGCCTATAGATCATATGATTATGCATAGGGAATACTCTTCATTCATTAGCCCTCATCTATGAAAGTCGTCCTTTGGCATAGATCCAAAAAGTCCTCCTTAGTTTATTTGATTGCCCATCTATAATATACCACAACTACGTCCTTTGAGAGATTCCATGGTCTAAGCACCTATGCAATAAGAAATAGTGCATGTTAAAGAAGGGATTTATGGCTACCCTACTTCTATCCTTGAATCTTCTTTCTCAAGCTAGACACTCTAAACTATGTTAGATATTGTCATTAAACAATGCCAACATCATACTTCATATTTTCATAGATTCTTGTTCCAATGATCAATAGTAGTTTTCTATCATTTATGAGTTTCTTAGGAAATGGTTTGAACTTTTTCTAATTATTATCAATATTTTGCAAGACATGAACATCATGGAAGGCTTTCAAATTATATTATGGATCAACATTGTAATCTACCTTGAACTTAGAAATGTTTTTCATGCCAAAATGCTTGATGCAATTATCTATTTGATGCTTAGTTGGGATATAAAAAACATCCCTAATGTTAATCATGCTCCTAGTAGAAAGAAAGGTTTCATCATAATCATCATCTTCATCATGATCCTTATCATGATCATGACCCCTTTAGTATTTCTTACTATGCCTTCTTTCATGTTTATACTTATGATCTCTATCTCTATCAAGATATTAATTGTTTCTATTTCCATTTATACTCTAATCTTGTAGATTGTTCCCACCAGGTTATCTATCTTGGCCTCTTCTTTCGGTCTATGTTCATCCTCATTAGATCTTGAGGAAGAGGATGATAAAAATGATAAAGAAATGGGATATCCCTATCAGCTAACTCTTCCATCATGATTCCTTTGACCGTCTTGTGATGCCTTGCTTGAAGATCTGTTTCTTTGGATTCTTATTGTATTTAATCATATTCTCTCCTTTCCTTGGTTTTCTACCAAGGTTGAATGTGGTAATAGGTTTATCATTTCATCTGCATTAAATAACATTAAAGGATTTTCATAAATGGATCTTTTTAAGTGATAATCCATGTTTTCATTTTTGGACTATGAGGTCAATGGGTTGGTAGCTCCATTACCATTTACTACTTCATGGCATGCCTCCATGACATGATACTTCCAAACTTGGGCCTCAATAGGCTAGTAGGACCTAGACATTTCATCAATTATCTTGTAGTCAACTATAGCAACTTCTAGTCCAACTTTCATCAATGCTACCATGAGCATTAATGGAGTTGCACAATTAGATGATAATACTATATCTCTTTTAAGGTCCCTCCATCCCTCTTATTCATCTTAGTTTAGGATGAAGGTAAAATCTAATTAATAAGGAGTTGGATACTAATAGATGATCTTAACTTGGTAGGGCACATCATTTTAGTTCTTTAAGTTTTGTCATTTCTTCTTGTAGATTTATCAATAAGTGAAGCATCAGCTCTACAAAAAGAAGAAATTTTGAAATTAGTGCATGTAACTTAATAAAATATTAATATTTTTACAAGATAAATCTTTAAGCCTTTAATAGTAATCACAAATGATTTACACTAATTTGTATTACTAGCACAAATTCCTAGCAATGACACCAATGATTAACAACAATGTAGTACCTATATCCAATCATACGAATCACAAGCATTAGTGAGTGACTTGATTGTAATTTGTGGACTAGACTAATAAAGTATCAAGGTTGTTAAGTATGATCACATCACTATTTTCCCAATTATACTCTTAATGGTCCTTCACTTGTATGGTTAAGTGTAATTAAGACATATGATATCTGATGTTATGTAGCCAATAAAATTAATCTAATTAATCTAAGTGTAGGAAATTAAGCCTAGTCTTGCCTAAGTGATGAGCATCCATTACCAACTTATCATACACATCTTAAATTCATGCTACTATTGCTAGGTTACCAAGTATGCACTACTATGCATATTAAGTAATAATACTACTAGGATTATCAAACAATAACATGTTTATGCTTGAAGCTAATTATACTCATTTCACATACTTAACATGCATTTTGGAATTAAAATATTAATTTAAGTGCATATATGTAAATGACAATAAAAATCAAGTACAAGTAATAAAATATCTAACTCAAAAAGTCATAATAAAGTAAATTAAGCTTGATCTTATTGTCATCATGAGTTATGTTCAGCTACAATTTCACTCAAATAAGACTTTATTAGTTAACATAAGTTCACATTGTAGGCACTGGCTAAATGTTCTAACTTCTACAAAAACAAAATGCAACAGTTTTCCTATGCTATTAACCAAAAATGGTATTATGAATATAGTAGGTAATGCATTTATATAGATATTTATGGTTGTTGTATCAATCTTGATATGTTAACACAACCTTGCTTACATTAATGGTGATGCATTAACATAGCCAATCAAAATGTTTTTCATCGATCATGAATAAAAAACATGTGTATGATACCTTAAGATATAAAGTAGAAAATGATCTTTACTATCAAAATATTAAAATAGATATGCATGTCATAGATGATATTATTAAGGATCATGATATTAATGTTTTTGAAAACATCCCTTTTATTACATTATCTAAAGAGGATTAATAAATAAGATTCTAAGTTAATGGTCCAATGATTGACTTAATTAAAGATGAAGGAGAAGCTATTGATTAACATGCATCATCATTTACATCTTAACCACTGATGTTTGGAAGGGAGCTTAATTTAATAAGATCTTGGTTATAAAATCTAAATATGAAACTTTCAAATGTTTCATATTGAACTTCACTATTACTGTTATCAATTAATGAATTCAACACAATTAGTATGCTTTCAATGTCATTTCCTACTTTTTTTTCACATTGTAAATTTGACTTTCTTAAAAGAAAGCCAGGAATGTTAAGTTACATGAATATGCACAACATCTATTCCAATACAAGGATGGTAGATTTGTTCATTATAAAAGGTTAAGGTATAGCAAACTTTATATCTTCTTATTAAAATGATGTTAGTTATTTGTATATATATTATATAATTTTACATTCATTATATTTTATGGCTAAAATATTTATAACATGATAATAAGACATCATGCATTGAAATTGACAATGGTATTCCTCAAAAATAATATTGCTTGATGAGAAATAGAGTAGACCCTACATCCAACTAATGAGTGGCGAGGTACCCCTACACTCAACCATACAAATACGAGCATTACACGCATGATCCGATCGAAGTCCGCAGACTAAGTGCCTACACAGNCAAGCGTAATGCACGTGCTCGAAGAGGTCATACTGAATGCACTTAACTATGGGAGAAGGGTTGAGAGATATTTAATTAACTAATAAATCATTTAAACGATAAATAGTAAAAAACAATAAGTAAAGTCCTATTTAGCCTATTCCATGCACTGCATGGTTTATCCAACAGTTCATCTTTATTTCCATACACAAACTTGTGTTCAGGTACAATATTTGCTCGAATAAAGATCCATTCACTTTGGAGCTCCTACTGTGGGTACATGGAAATTATTCTATCTCTTGAGGGAAAAAACTGCCAAAGTTTCACTAAGGTCTAAATCTAGATTGAGAAACAAGGGAGAGTCGTCTCTTATTTATAGACTTGATGACACACCGCGATATCGTGTACATGATATCGTAGCCCATGCAATATCGCATCCCATCATACCCCCATGACTGAATGAAAACTCGTCCTCAAGTTCCTTACAAAATATTGGGAAGGTATGGGATTATTGACTTGAATGGAACTAATGGTGAATGGGATGACATGTGAATGGATCATCATTATAGAACAAAACAAAACTGGTGTTCACAACAACAAGAGTGAACACCTTATATATTTGACATTAGGCCTTATTTGGTAGCTGAGAGAGAAGAGAGAAGAAATTTACTACTGCCAACACCAAGATTACACCTTTTGTTGTCTATCCGTAAGCGTGCCATCGATCTTGCTCCTTGCATAGCTGCTTCAACACCAATCCATTCCAAGTGTTCCCTCTAGATCCAATCCATTGTTGCATGATTTCCATCTACACACACAACACAGTCTTTATATTAGCAAGGGTAAATAAATCACAATGCAATTGATACCTTGCTTTGATCAAAAGGTCCATTGGCTAAGTTGTGGTATGGATGATGCGGATCTGGAGATATACTAGTGATGACTACCGAAGGTGTAAGGGTTAGGTGAAAATCCAAAAAATTGGGTCAAGACCCCCATGACTAAGAGCGAACCTCCAATAGCGATAGAATGGAGAAAAAGAAAAGGAACAAGAAAGGTGGAGAAAAAGGGACAACTATAACGTCGAT
>MNCI01028009.1:152351-168038 GCA_015680685.1 Gnetum montanum | reverse complement strand
TTGAAGTAACAAGAATGCCTTTACCCAAGAGCCACCACCATTCCGACTAAATGAAGGAGGAGAGAATGGGAAGCGAGAAGGGCCTTAGTTAGAGGGAACATGTTTATTTTAGTTCCATAACTAGTGCTTGTAGCCCAAATGATTATTTCTTCTAAGGGGTGTGCTTTGAATTCTCACTGTTTTTTTTTTTTATGTTTATGCATGAGAACCACACCATGCAAAGACTTTGTTATTTTTATTTACTCAGCTTCCCAATAAGTGGGTAATGTCGAAATGGTAAGAAAACTCAAGAAGAAGACATCCAAGCACCCAAGAGAATGGCCAACACAAATGCATCAAGTTCCCTTGAAGTCACACCCTTTTCAATCCTTGAGTCCTTCCTTAGTTTGAGAAATGTCCAGTCACCGATTCATTATAGTTCTTATTATTTTGAAGAAAGGGACTGTACAGTTCCCAACCAAGAGAGACCATAGAAATTTGTGGATGAATGGATGAAGTGGACTCATTGCCTGTCATATCAAAAGAACCATACCTTAGTATCAACATCATAACTTAAAGGTAAAAATTGAACATTAGCAATCAATAGAAAAATAGTTCATACCATCATGAAGAACACTTATTAAATGACAAACGTGACAAGATGAATAACACACACACAAACAAAGAAATGAAAAAGAATAAATGATGTTGTAAAACAAAAACAAGAAAAGTTAAAGAAATGTGTAAAACAAAAACTAAAAAGAACTAAGGGCCTCAAATGATTAGCATAGGTGGCTATCTCCCCCATGACTGAATTGAAAGGGAGAGATCCAAAATAATGAGCATTTGTTTGAATTTATTAGAAGTGTCCAACTTCTCCCAATTGATGTTCTTAGATTAAGGGGTGGAAGTCGGTGATGCTCATATTCCAATGTATCTATGCCTTCGTTGTGGGTGTAAGTTGTTCCCCCAGTTTGTCCCATGCATGTTGGTGAGTTGCTTTCTTGATCAGTTGTCAACCACTGGGTGTTCTCTTATTGTGTGGTTGCTACATACAGGCACCATTGTATTTGTGTTTCTTGAGCACACCAGTTTCATGTAGGAGATGTTGAGCATTCCTCCATGTTATCACCCTCTGAGTCACTATATGTGATGCATGGAACTTTCTTCTTCTCGATCTTTCCATAAATATTTTCCTTAGATATTTCTAAGGAAAGATCGTGGATCCCTAAGCATGCATTGATGGTGCTGAGCCATGCCCTCCCCATTATACTTGGGAAGTCCCCTTTGTTACTGTTAACTTCTATCACCAAGAAATCAACTGGGCTTGACCAACCACACACAGTGGTAACGATGTCCTCCACCAATCCCAAGGGAATGGTGATGGACTGGTCAGCTAGCTCTAGTTGAATATTGCTCTTCTTAAGTTGGGGCAGGTTCCAGGCTTGATACATTTCTTGTGAGATTAAGTTGACTCTGGAACCTGAGTCAAGAAGAGCCTAATGTGGTTCATTCTCGATGACTTAGAGGTAGATTAAGGAACTTCTAGGGTCAGAGAGTTTCCTGGGAATGTGGCCCACCTTGATCTAGTTGATAATGGTATGTGTTAACATAACTGTATGCGTTAAGACCTATTGTTGGTTTGAAGGGAGCTCTGAAGTCTTGTATGTTGGAGAAGTGATCATAGACTCAACCGCTTGTGGTTGTGAGAGCTTGTTTGGGCTTTTGGTTCTGAAGAAAGGTCTTCTCTTTGTACAGTTTCCAGAACTAGTAGTAGGTTGAAGTTTTACAACTCTCATAGCATTACGTTGCTGTGGTTGAGTGGGGAGTTTCCCTTGCATTGTTGGAGAAGGTGGTAGTGGAACTATCGGCGTAAGAGAGGCAGATGGATTCGAAGGATGGTATGCACGAGGGGTGTCCCCCATAGGAGAAGGAGTCCTAAAATACTCCTAAACCTAGTAGTGCCATTATGGAGTTGTGTGATCCATAGAGTCACTTGGAGGAACCAGCTACTGCAAGTAATAGCCATAAGGATCTAGTTGCCAGTAAGGGTATTGTTGCCTCGGCGGTGGCATCCCCCATGATTGTGGGTATTGCCACTGCTAGTGTTGCCCGATAGGTTGTGGCAGAGTTCCATTTGGATAGTATGTTAATGGTTGGTCGAACTACTTTGGGTTACCTTGAGGATAAGGTAACCTTTGGGGTGCTTGTTGTCTGTTAAGTCTTGGGTTGAGTGCATACACCCCAAACTCTTGTAGATGTGAGATGATTGGGCAACATTCCTTAGGATGGTCATATTGGTAGATCTCACATCCACCATCATCATTTATATCCCAATGCACAACCTCATCAGTGATAGTCATTTTCCCCTTACCATTGTTATGTGCATGGCCTGCATCTCTCCTCTTTTTCTTATCATAGCCACTACTTTGTTCCTACTTAGACTCCTTTACAATTTTTAGAACAATTTCAATTTTACTGTCTAAGGAGCTCCATATTTCATCTACCTTAGCCAACACTTCTATTGTTAGCTTTTGAAGCGACAAGGTTTTTCTATTCACCAACTCTTCGAGTGGTGATTCATCCTCCTCATTGCAAAATCTCACTCCCTTCTTTTGGAGGGAAGGATTGCGGTTATATTCTTCCATACTTTCTCTTTTTCGTAGCTCTCCTTCTTCTTTGGCTACTTGCTCCAACAATCGATGAATTTCATGGGATCTAAGCTCAGATAATCTTTCTTGGGCATGAGGCCCAAGGGTTCTCCTAGTCTCATGTCTTAGTCCATCTACGAGGTGGCAGAGTTGATCCCATTGTGCATAACCATGGCCCAAGCAATGATGTAGCAATGCATAATATCGGCCCATGGCAGCATCCAATGGTTCATGAGTACCCTGCTTCCATCCTTGGATCTACTTATGCAAGTTAGACACTCTAGAGTACATTTGGTATTTATTGTTAAATAATTCTAACATCGTACTCCATCTCCTAATGGTTTCCTACTCTAAGGACAAGTACAAACTCTCTGCTTCCTTTATGAGTGTCCTAGGAAACAACTTTAGTTTCTGCCACTCGTTCTCAATATTTTGCAAGGTGCAAGCATCGTGGAACACCTATAAATGATTTTTCGAATCAGCGTTATACCCCCCTTCGAAGCGTGGGATATTATTCATATCTAATGTTTTGATCTAACTATCTTTCTGATGCCTTATAGGTATTCTAACTGCCTCTATAATATCTAGCATACTTCAGGTGGCAAGTAGGGGTTCATCATGATCATCTCTCTCATGAAGTCTATGATGTCTATGTTGTTCCCTACTTTTCCTCCTTTCATTCCTTGATTCTCTTGACTGCCCTCATCCTCGCTCTCAACTCTCTCGTCGAGGTCTCTCATTTTGTTTACCCTTATCCTACCTATTATGCCCTTGGTGACTATGTCCTGATGTGGAAGGAGAGGGTGAATGGTGTGATGAAGGAGAAGAAGAACAGGAACCATCACCATGACGATGTTTCTCACCTTCTCTTCGATGGCTACGGCCCTGATCATGATGACGATCAGAATATCCATCCTTGTCATGTGTTTTTGTTCCCTCAGTGAACACTTGGTGTTCATGGGAATCAGAACTAGGGTTGTGTATCATGGAGCGTAGGTTCTGATACCCCACCTCCTCACCATCATTATAAGGGAAAACATCATCTTGTGGAGAACCTATTGAGATAGGTTCACCACCCCTAATTTCTCTTATGACAAGCGAAGCATTACGAGGGCCTTTACCCTTCAACGATGTGTGGCAACTCTCCTACCGCAAGTCCCGTTGACATTACACTTTTGTGGGATGGTAGTCCCTTGTGTTATAATCTTCTGCAATGTATTCAGCATATAGCTACGTCATTTCTATCTGTGCCAGAGCACGAAGGAGCATGTTAAGGACTGCCCGATCTGGGGGTACCACTATGTTACCTTGCAAGTCACGCCAACGCAGTTGTTTGTCCTGATGGAGGATAAAGGTAAAATTGGGTATATGCTCATCAGGATGAATATATACCATGCTAAATTCTTGAGGAACTGGTGGATTTTGGTTATGCGTGTTAGATTGCCGATGATATCTTGTGTGATCCTTAGGTGGTGAAGTGCTTTTATGAGAAGAATAAGACGTTATTTTATTCAGTGTGCTAATTAACCGTTATTTAAATTTTCTTCTAATTAACCCTAAGGATTTGTTTAAGCTCCCAACAATGTGGATAATTTCCTCTGTTCTACTTAGCGCACAAACACTTAGTCCCCAGCAACAGCGCCAATGATGAGTGGCAAGGTACCCCTACACTCAACCATATGAATACAAGTGTTACATGGGTGATCCGGTCAAACTCCACAGACTAAGTGCCTACATGCCTTATGGAACACCTAAGGTTAATCGTTCATTGTCTTCCCAGACTTGTATTTGTCATGATTGTATGGTTAAGTAAGTCTGAGGTATGTGATTTTTATAGTTTTTATGTTTTATCTCCTATGCTAATGAGGTGAAGGGTGAAGCGACTAATTAACTAACTTTAACTAACAAACTAAGCCTTAATTAACCTAGCATCAGCATCTGTTCCCACTTACCGTTCACACCCTCAACCAATGCAACCTTGGTTACCAAACGCTATTCATTACTGGGATTGCCAAGCATAACGCACGTGCTCAAAGTGGTCGTACTGAATGCACTTAACTACAGGAGAAGGGTTGATAGAGATTTAATTAACTAATAAAGCATTTAAATGATAAATAGTAAATAACAATAAGTAAAGTCCTATTTAGCCTATTCCATGCACTGCATGGTTTATCCAACAGTTCGTCTTTATTTCCGTACACAAACTTGTGTTCAAGTACAATATTTGCTCGAATAAAGATCCGTTCACTTTGGAGCTCTCCTACTGCGGGCACATGGAAATTATTCTCTCTCTGGAGGGGAAAAACTGCCAAAGTTTCGCTAAGGTCTAGATCTAGATTGAGAAACAAGGGAGAGCCGTCTCTTATTTAAAGACTTGGCAATGCACCGTGATATCACGTATGCGATATCGTGTCCCATCACCAACCATATAAATCACAAGTATTCACACATAATCCAATCAACTTCTATGCACTAGCTAGCAGGATGCTTTAGATACCTAAATGTGGGATTGTTGATCGTTATCTTCCCAATCATAACTTATGTCAATTTAAGTGGTATGGTTAAGTGCAATTAAGATATATAATGGTTTTCATTATTATTTACAATATTAAAATATTAACTAATTAAGCTAAGTGTAAGAAAGGAATCTAAGCTAGCCTAAGCCTTAAGTATCTATTCCAACATTCCATACATATCTTGAACATGTGTTATGTCATTGGGTTACCAAATATTCATTGTTGAGTGTACCAAGTGTTTACCACTAGCATTACCAAATGCTAGAATGCTATGATAGATTGGTCATACTCATGCACTATTATAAAATAAAATATTCAGTTACTACTAATTTTCACAAGTGCAGAGATTCAAGAAAGTAAATCAAGTATTAGTCTAAATATTATAATGGAGAAAACAAATCTCAATCTTATTATTGTCATACATGTATCTAGGTACCTAATGCACTCAAATAAAATTGCATATACTTTATTTAATCCACATTTCAGGCAATGAGAGAGAAAAATATTCTAATTTCATGAAAGAGATTGCAAGGATCTACTTGTAGAATGACCAAAACCTACCATAAATGTGATGCATGCATTTATATAGGAAAAGACAAGATAGTGTCAACGCATCATAAGATGCATCGACACATACACATTGACGAGGTTGCATTGATGCATATCCATCAACATAATTAACTAAGTTATGTTTTATTGTATCTTCATAAATGACTAAAACTTCATCCTCCAATAAACAAATGTGGGACCAAGTTGTTTACAAAATTGAAAAAAATATGAAACTGACTTATTGACTAATTTACTAACTAAGATCTAAGAGTCATATTATAATAAAATTATTTAAGTGCTTACAATGACATTTGAAAAAATTGGACGCCTCATAAGAATTTTAAACTATCCATCATGTATATAGAAAGAAGCCAAGGAAGATGCTATAAGTAGCACTAGGAGGTGGCACTCCTATGACTCTAGTGTCACTCCTCCTACCTTGCTTTTGTTGGTGGTCTTGGCTACCCTACTACTGCTTCTAACATGTAAAAGGTATCTAAAAATTTCTTTATCCTCTCTTCCATGCTCTTGGTGTCATTGATAGTCTAGGTAGGATCACCTAAATTATATGGCATAAGTACATTCTATGGGCAAGGCAAAGTAGGAAATAGCTTCTTTGCATTGACAAACCAGACCATGAATTACTTGCTCTTAAAATCAAATGCTCACATAGTGTTCTACAACTCTCAATGGTCTACCATTCTCTTCATCAAGTTCTCTATGACTACTTACATATCTTTAAATTTAAACTTGAGAACCCCAAGCTTTACATTAGATACTTTGAGCATTTGCTTAATCTTCTTATGGAGCTTGGACTATGTCTTATATAAGAGATATGAGTAGGCCACATACTTTTCCAATTTTGATCTTAGTCATCTTCTAATCAACATCATCAAGTTTGCATAATAGAGCTTGGAAAACTTCATATGTTTTGTCATTTTCTCAATCTAGAGCTTCTTCATGCAAATTTCTGCCTAATTATATGCATTCACCTCATCCAAAATGAGTTTCCACATGTCATCATGTTGTTGAATCTATTAGTGGGTTTCATATATTTTTGCATTTTTCAATCATATTTCTTTTTCATTAACCTCTTTTAGCATACTAGCCTTATCCTTGTAGTAATTTTTTACTTTCTCCAATTTAAGGTAACATGTCTTTCTAGTCCCATAACTAGTGCTGGTAGCCCATTTATTTTGTCTAAGAGGTATGTTTTGAATTTTCATCATGCTTTTTTTTCATGAATTTTTGGATCAAAACCACACCATGAAAAGACTTATTCAACTTCTTATTATTGGTCAACACAAAACAGTAAGAAATCCATGGAAGCACACATGCACTCAAGCAAGTAGAGAGGCACAAAGACTATTGAATCCCCTTGAAGTCACATCCTTTTCAAATCTTTGAATCTTTTTCAATCTTCGAAACTACCAAGGTAACAAGTTCATTAAAGTTTTATTAATGAAAAAGGGACCTCATATTTTCAAAACTAGAAAAACCATAGTGTAGGTTGATGGGTGGATGACATGAACTCATTGCTTGTTCCATGAAAAAGAAACCTATCTTAGTTATCAATCATCAAAATTTAACAATAGAAACTAGACATTAGTAATCAAAAACATTAGGTACAAACCACCATTAGTAATTAGCTGCACCATCATTGAGTCCTCTTGATAATAAAGCACTTCTATTAGGAAAAAAGAAAAGTCCACACCATAATAAAGTAAAGTATATAAGGAATTGTAAAAATATTCAAGAAGAATAAAACATACTAATGATGTGTAAAACAAAACATTGGAAAAATAACAAAGTGTAAAACAAAAATGGTATAAAAACAAACAAAGTGTAAAATAAAAAAATAGAAAAATTAAGGAGCCACTTATATAGTTAGCATGGATGGCCATCTCCCCCATGACTAAGTTGAAAGGAGGAGATCTGAAAGATTAAGTGTTGTTGTCCATCTAATGAGGCATTGATTGCACTGACTTGTTATGTGTTAACCAACTACTTTTTGTTCAGGCTCTCAATTTTGTAGATTAACATGACCCCAAAAGAAAACGTTTCTTAAATGATGTAAGGCCCTTCCCACAACGTCTAGAACTTAGTTCATTGAGGTACGTGTGTGAGGCTCCAGTAGAGAACCTTATCTTTAAGTTGAAATTTCACTTTCCTTATTCTAAGGTCATGGAACTATTTACTAAATGCTTTGTACACTTCATTCAAGGATAGGGCCATCAATTGATTCTCATCTAGCATGTTAATGTTTATTAATATCTCTTTTTTGTGCTAGGCTTAGGTCAAGTTCAAGATTACAAGTTGTTAAAAGTGTACAAAGCTTAGATTCAATTGGTAGAGTTGGTAATTTTCTGTACACTAGCTCATAGGGAGAGTAGCCTATAGGGAGTTTTCATGTTGAGCGATATGCCCAAAGGGCATCATTAAGTTCTATGCTCTAGTCTCTCTTGTATTTGCTAATTATTCTTATTAAGATTTTTGTGATCTCCCTATTGGTAACCTCTACTTGATAATTGGCTTGAGGGTGGTATGGTGTTGCTAATTTAAGCTCAACCCCCAAGTGTTGCATGAGCTTGTGAAAAGTAACACCTAAAAAATAAATACCATTATCAAAAATCAATGTATGTGGCACTCCAAACCTATTTACAACATTTTGTTGTACAAACTATGCAATAGTGGATGATGTATAGTTGGTGATGGCTACTAATTTTGACCATTTTGTACAATAGCCAATAGCAACTATTATATATGCCATTCCATTTAAAATGGATGTGATGGGATCCATGAAGTCTATGCCCATGATGTTGAAGGGTTCTAGTGGTTGGATCCTCTATAGAGGCCCCTCCATTCAAGGGTTCATCTCACCATCTTCTTGACAACATTCACAACAGCAAACAAATTCATGAGCATCCCTAAAGATTGTTGGCAAATAGTACCCTACCATCAAGACTTTAATGGTCATACATCTCCCTACAAAATGGCCTCCACAATGACCCTCGTGAGTGTCTTGGAGAACATGCAGTTGATCAGCATCGAGAATACAACAACGAACTAAGCCATTGGCGCACACCTTATAAAGGTGTTCATTAATCTCCATGAAGCATTTGACCTAATGAAGAAACTACTATTTCTTTCGATGGTCCAACTCTTGTGGCATCTCTTGAGGAAGAAGATAAGTGAGGATGCCATCATACCATTTTGGTTTAGTGGGGACTTATTTATTTATTACACCAGTAAAGAGGAATTCATCAAGAAACTAATCAGAGCATGGGCTCTTGTCCTCTTTATTGTCCTATAGGAACTAAGATAAGTGATTAGTAATAACATTCTTAGTTTCCTTTCGATCTACCATTGTGAGATCGAATCCCTGTAAGATCACTAGCCACCATATGACATAGGAGCTCACCAATGGTTTATTCATTCGCAAGTGACTCGCACTATGGTTAGTGTCCACAAACACCTTATATCCAAACACATAGTACCTGCACTTATCCAAAGCATAAACCACAGTCATCAGCTCTTTCCTTGTCGTAGTGTAATTGAGCTATGCATCCACAATGCTTCAACTTGCACAGTGGATGTAATATGGACATTTTCGAGCATCGAACAACATAAGCATAGCTCCCAAGGCATAGTTTGATGCATCTGTCATGATGTAAAATGGACGAGACCAATCAAGTTGTAGAATTAGAGTTTCTACAAGCTTCTCCTTAAGTTATTAGAATTCCTTTTTGCATTTCATGATCCATATTAATAGAGTATCTTTCTTTGTGAGCTCAACCAATAGTTTCATGATCTTAGAGAAATTCTCTATAAATCGTCGATAGTATCCATTATGTCCAAGGAATGACTACACATATTTAATAGTTTCTAGTTGGTAGGTTATTCCTTAGATGACTTGAATCTTTTCAAGGTCCACCTGAATCCTTGTTTGAGAAATTTTGTGCCCCAACACAATGCCCTCCTGGATTATGAGATAGCTCTTTTGCCAATTGAGCCAAAGATTAGTTTTTATGCACCTTTTAAGCAATTTCTCAAGGTGGTCCAAGGCTTGCTTGAATGTAGGACCATAGGTGGAGAAGTCATCCATGAAGAATTCCATCCTGCTACTAATTTGCTACTGAAAAATACTTAAGACAAGGTGTTGGAAAGTTGCAGGAAAGTTTCATAGACCAAACGACATCTTACAATATGGAAAAGTGCCTCAAGGACTTGTGAATGTTGTTTTGGCCTACTCCTCGAGCATAATCTGAATTTGGTTATAGCAACTATAACCATCTAGGAAGCTATAATAGCAATGCCCAAAAATAGTGTCCAACACCTAGCCCACAAATGGTAATGAAAAATGATCTTTGAATGTCACCATGTTTAATAGCCCAAAATCAATACAAACCTACCATTTGTCACCTTTCTTTGACACAATTAAGGATGAGCTAACCCACTCACTATCCACAATTGAATAGATGAACCCCACCTTCAAGAGTTGTTCAATTTCCTTTTTGACAATTTGCTTCAATTTGGGGTTCAACCATTGCTGCAGCTACCTTTTTGGCTTTATGATCAGATCGGTATAGATGTGATGCTAACATATCCTAGGATCAATCCCTATGAGTTCAAGATATGACCAAGTAAGGATTGTTGGCTATTTATTGACCACCTTCAATAGCATCCTTTTTTTCTTAGGAGCAAGGTTGGCATTGATTATCACTTACTTCCCATTTTTCAAAAATGCATATTCCATCCCAATAGGTAAATCTTTCAATTCTCAGGGCTTCTATTTAAAAATGTCAATAATTTATAACTCTCCCCAATTGATATCATTGGGTTCATTGTCAAAGAGTTGGCGATAAACTTGCTCTAGCTCATCCATGCCTTCAACATAGGCATAAGTTCAGCTCATAGTAGGTTCCATACAAAGTCTACTGCTCTCAAAATAGTTGTTAACCACTAGGTACCCTCCTGTTTTGTGGCTGCTGTGTACAGGCACTTTTGGATTTCAGATACATCTAAACACTATCTACATGCTTTAATTAATGTTCTTTTAATAGACCAGAATTTTGCACATAGTTACACCCTATATCATTGTATGCGATGCATGGAACTCACTTCTTCTCGATCTTTCTAAATTCATTTTCCTTGAAAATCTCTAGGAAGAGATCTCTAATGCCCATTCATGCATCAATAGTGCTCAACCAAGCCCTTTCCATAATGATTAGGACTTTCCCCTTGCAATTTTCAACTTTGATTACCAAGAAATCATAGATACAACCACCCACAAATAGTGGAAATAGTGTCCTCCACTAGTCCTAGAGGAATAGTCATTGACTAATCTGCCAATTCTAAATGGATGTTGCTCTTCTTGAGAGCAGGCAAGTTCTAGGGATTGTACATTTCATGAGAAATCATATTAACTTCAAAACCTAAGTCAAGAAGAGCCTTGCATGGCTCATTTCTAATAATCTAAAAATAGATAAGAGGGCTTCCAAGATCAACTCTTTTCCTAGGAAGGTTGCCAGCCTTGATCTTATTAGATACAACATGGGTTAACATGATTATGTGGATCCTGGGAGGTGTGTGGTTTGAAAGGCTCTCAAAAGAAATGAATGTAGAGAATGAAAAAGATATAAGGCAACCAACTACATAAGTAGATGAGGACTTAGTAAGGCTATTGGTTTGGAAGAATGGTCTTTTACGAGATCTAGGGTCCAAACCACTTGGTTGGCAAGCTAGCTATAAGTTAATGGCCCTAGTAGCATTACATTGTTGCAACTGTGTGGGAATTTTGCCCTGCAAGGATGGAGTAGGTAGTAATTTGGTTAAGGGTAGAGGAGCACATGTTGAAGGATGAGAAGGATGATAGGGATATGGGGTTTCCCCTCTAGTATATGGAGAATTAAATCTATAATACTCTAGAGGGTAGTAGTGATGTTGAAAAGAAGAAAAGACATTGGTTGTTGAACATAGTACCCATACGAATCTAGCTACCTGTAAGGGTATTACTACCTTGGTGGTGGCATCCCCCATGACTATGGGTGTTGCCACTACTAATACTATTCATACAGTTGTGGTGGAGCTCCACTTGGATAATAAGCCTATTGTTGTTAGTGGAACTTCCTTGAGTAAGCCTATTGTTGTTAGTGGAGCTCCACTTGGATAATGAGCAGATGTCACACCCACCATTATCATCTAATTCTAACTCCACAACCTCTTCTACTACCGTAGCCTTTCCCTCACCCCTTTAGTAGGCATGTTCAGCTTCTTTCCTTCTCTTGTCGTCACAATCACTACCTTATTCTTTGGATTCTTCTGCAACTTTTAGAGTTGTTTGAAATTTTTCATCCAAAGATTCCCATATTTTACCAAACTTAGTCAAAATTCCAAACACAAAATTTTAAATTAGCAATGTTTTTTACTGGACCACCTCATCAAGAGATGCCTCCCCCTCACTATCATAGAATCAAACCTCCTTTTTTCTAATAGAAGGGTCCCAATTATACTCAGCACTTTCCTATTTTCTCAACTCACCATCTTCTTTTGCAACATGCCTAATCAACCTTTGAATCTAATGGACTCTTAGTTCTGATAGTCTTCCTTGGGCATAGACCCCAAGAGTTCTCCTTGTTTTTGATCAGAGCCCATCTATGATATGGCTAAACTACTCCCATTAAGAATAACCATGGCTAGGACATCTATGCAAAAAGGAATAATAGCTACCCATGGCTACATCTAAGGCTTCATGTGTTCCTTGTTGCCAACCTTGGATTTGCTTTCTCTAATTGGACATTGTACAGTACATCTAATATTTTTCATTAAATAGCTCAAGCAACGTACTCCATCTATGAATTGATTTCAGCTCCAAGGCGCAATACCAAATTTTAACTTCTTTTACGAGTGTCCTAGGAATAGCATAAGTTTCTACTAATCATTTTCTATGTTCTACAACGCACACGCATCATGAAAGGCTTGAAGATGGATCTATGGATATACGTTATATCACCCCTCAAATCTGGGGATATTGTTCATATCCAACTACTTGATTCTACTATCGTTCATATGCCTAGTTGGGATTCTGACTACCTTTGCTATGTTCAGCACATTTCAAGTTGCCAATAAGGGCTCATCATTTCCATGATTTTGATGATGCCTATGATGTCCCCTACTACTCCTTCAATCATGGCATGGCCTACGATCATTGTCCCACCATTCACCTCCATCACAGTTTCATCCCCTATGATTTTGATCAGATTCAAAGGAGGAGGAAGAAGAGGCAAATGAAAAGGGCAAAGAGGAAAGAGGACATCCATCACCACAATTTCTGCCATCTCCTCTCCACTTTTCATGGCCATGATCATCAGATTTTCTGTCATCATGATGCTTGCCTAAGCCCCTACCTTGACTCCAATTTTTGCATGAACCTAGATTCTTGATAGTGGACTACATATTCAAGTTCAAAGCCCCATCACTAATGTCAAAGGGCGGAGAATCTTCATGTTGAGAACCTCCAGAGGGAGGATCCTCATTATCATTTTGGTTCAATAGAAACAAGAGGTTAGTAAACCATTTCTCCTTCGTAGCTTCATGGCACTTCTCCTAGTGTCAATCTTGTTTACATTGTGTTTCTATGGGATGGTAGTCCCAATAGTCATGGTCTTGCACAACATATTCATCATGGAGGTCTTTTTGATTTCCTATATAATATTAAATTTATTTCCTATATTATTAAATTTTTTGATTTTGTGGGGTCAAGTGAGGAAAACTATCATCTTGTATTCCATTTTTTTTCTTATTTTTGGTTGTTGCTTTCATTTTCTTCAACAGAGTATTTTTCTTTTTTGTATATGAATCCCTTTAGTAATAAGTAAAAGCTTATAAGAATCCTTTTGAACAAGGGTAAGGCCTCATAATTTTCCTATTCTAAAGAGAAGGTTTCCTCAAGATTAGTTTTAAAGATAAAAACTAAAAATACATTTCTAAAACTATTGGGCTTTTTCTTTAGATTATCTCTTCTACATTGATGATATGATGTCCTTTGAATTTTTTTTACTCATTATTTATTTTTGTAGTTCAATACCTTCTTGTGAATGGGAAAAGTCATTCCTTGCATGGCTTGTTAGTCCAACTTATTTCTCTTGGGCTGGAGTGAATATTGGAATTATTTTATAAAATTCTTTTTTTAAAATGATAACTTAGTGTTGTCCAAAATTTGGATTATGAAATGGGATTTCCATGCCTACACTATTACCACTAAGTCAATACCTCATTATTACTAATAAAATTTGGAAGACATGGTGCAAGCTTAGTAAATATTTAAATTATAATCATAGCATCGTTTCAAGAGATATGCTAAAGTAAATTAGCCCATAGTTTCTTTGCTTTAATGAAGGAGCTTAGGTTATTAATACATCTAGATTATGTACCACTTGGAGCAGATTTGGTATCATTGCAATTTCTTATTTGCATATGCATAATAGATAGATTACTTGAAATGAAGCTTCTAGCATCTATGGTTTGAATAGATAGAGGAAAAAGAATTTTGAAAAATTAATTTCTAATCTTGAGAATTTATTTAAAGTGGACAATAATTTGCCTTAGTCTTTTTTAGATATTTTTCAAGAGAATGACAAATATGTTTTTCCTTCTAATTTAAAAGTTGTTTATGAGATTACAACAAAGAAAGATTTTATTCATAACAAACTTAGTAAGGCCTAGAAAATGCAATTATCATTGTACTTTTGGATAAGGAAAATGAAAGATATTTCAAGAGCTCCTACATTTCCTAAAATTTGTATTTTTGTATGGTGTCTTATTCAAAAAAAGTCTTTCTAACAGCATTCATTTTTAACATATGAGAAATTTTTCTTCTCAATGTTGTAACATCCCCATTCCCAAATGACACTACTACATAACGAAGATGGTGCCTCTTCATAACAAGTGTTATCATTATTATTATAAGACCCAAAAGGACATGTTGTAATTGAGACCTGAAAGGGCATATTGTAATAATGAACGTGTCTTTCAATGTGACCTTTGGGGGGTTTGACCTAAGGCATTTATACATGGGCTTAGAGGTTATGTCAACAGGGACTAGTGGAGCTAGTAAAAGGCAAGTCACAAGAGCTAGGTGAAGCAAGATAGGAAGTGGACTGGCCATCCCTTTTGGCCAGTTGTAGGCCTAACCATGGTGGCAATGCTAGATTGCCTCTAAGGGGATAGATGCTGAAGGAAGAAAACCCCAAGGAACACACTTAAAGCATGATACAGATACAGCATTCCATATCAATAAAGCATTTTTTCTTTCTCTTTCTACATTTTCCCTGTTATTTTCATTACACATAATGTTGAATGTTACATATATTTGATGTTTGGTATATTTTCTTCTTACAAATAATGTCTAATATAACATATATTTGACATTTTTCATGACATCTAGGAATGGGATGTCACAATTGGTATTGGAGCAAATCACAACCCAAGGGCCATTCAGAATCAAGAGCCAACTACAACATGAACCTGATGATGAACCATGAAGCCATGACATAGGGAGAGTCATTCATCATCACTAAATGCACCATATGTTTGAGATGTAAGCTAGAATATACCTTTCCATTGATTTCATGAACAATGGATCAGACATCTACAAAAGACATAAATCCCACCAACCAACAAAATTCTTTCATTGATATCATTGACCAATGAAGATCTAATTACACCTCATTAAGATTCATCAATTGCAAGAGATGTTGCTAAGACAAGGATGCACCAATCCAAGCAACCCTTATCCATCTAAATACTATAAATCTTAATTACTTGAGGTCATTGTTAAGTTTCTCCCAAAATGTTAGTAACTGATGAGTGGCGAGGTACCCCTACACTCCACCATACGAATACGAGCGTACACGCGCGATCCGGTCGAACTCCGCAGACTAAATGCCTTAACGCCACAAGAAACACTTGGGGTTAATCGTTCGTTGTCTTCC
>MNCI01028009.1:114767-131147 GCA_015680685.1 Gnetum montanum | reverse complement strand
ACATGCTAAATTAGAGAAGTTGAATCCTTGACAGCGCAGAGAAACATGACTTCAATGATGCTGATATCTATAATTTTGTCCAGAGAAATTTTTTTCCCTTACCGTATAGAAAATTATTTAACTGAGAAATAAAAAATGTGGCATATATATACAACTGCATAGTTTTTTTTTTTTTTGGATATATACAATAAAATTACGGACAGTGATGGTATATAAAGCTCAAACTCACACATACAATGCAAAACCAAATAAAATTAAATTTGAGCTCTACAACTGTGTAGATAAAATTGGTTTTGTTATGGAGGAAATATTATTTAGCCTCTCCAAAGCTTTATGGATAAAATATTTGCAGATTTATAATTGGTAGTAAAGCTAGGCACCTAGCTAATACATAGCTTAATGTTATGGAGTTTTGTGATGTCTAAGATGCATGCTTGGGGATTGGTAGGGATTGTAAATACGGTTTGACTTATGACTAACTGAATATTGGCATCGCTTTTGAAATTTTGTTCTGATTTCTAAATATGTTGCTATTTTTGCCCGTCATGTTAAGCTGCTGTATGCCTATCACAAATACCGCAGTGAGAAACTGCCTTCCAGTTTTGGTGTCTTCCATATATACGATTGCCTAATAGGGTCTGGGGTAGGTGATATTTAACTTTTCCTTACCATTGTTAAGTTGCTTTGTTACCAGATGGATGTTTGACCGCTCTAAACCAAATCCTCATTGCTAGTATTGATTATCAGGCTTTTGGAATCATGCAGCCAGAGCATTAGTGCTTATAGGGAAAGTAAAATTATATGGTATCTTTTTTGGTGTTTGAAGTTTCACATTAGCAATTACATTGCTTCTTAAATGGTGTGCATGTGTTTCCGGATCTCATTTCTGTCCATCATCCTTTATCATCGTGATTCCCTCAACTCATCCTTAATTGAGATCCAAATAATATCCTTGATTTAAAGTCTCTTGTCTGGGCAATCTACCAGCATCCAAATCATGAAGGAAATGTTGATGCTTACTTTTGTATTTTAGAAATGACTACACTTTAGTGCCATAACAGCTAAATTGGACTTCTTTCTCAAAGATACTGCTTCGTGGGGTAATTTGAGCGCTTAAAGGGTGCCCTCTACTTTTTGCATCCGTATTTTTTTAAAGCCACAGAGTTGGTGTGCAAGTGCTTGGTGGGAGCCTTCTAGCTTGTAACTGAAAAACTGCATGGTAAAACATCTGATATGATAAATTCGTTTATGCTTCAAGCACTATAATCTATTGTTTCTATTCTATTTTCTAATAGTAATTGTATTTCCCTGTATATCATTGCAATCTCTTGCTTTATGTTTAGAATGTGCATTAGTATAACTAAAATGGCAAAGACCTTTATTCCATACAACTGTTTCGTTCAGAATCTTCAGTTGCATCTCTGCCGTGTTTTTAAAACATACCTCACATTGCTAAAATTTATGTGGTGACACATCTTCCCTAGCACCATGAGTTCCTGCATTCAAAAATCATCAGACAAGAATATGAATTGGTGAACTTGAAATATTCCTGTATAAAATACAAAGTTGAAGTCTTTGATCTGCTTTAAAATGTTATGCACCAGCTGACAAAATCTCTTAAATCCAAAATTCTCCGTCTGTATTGCTGATGCAAAATATTGTTTGCTTCAATAGTTGCAAAGCTCATGAAGATATATGTATTTGTGATTTTAGGTATTAATCTTATTGCTAGAAAACATTGTCAGTTTTGCTGCCATGAAGCAGTGAATCTCTTTCATTTTCATTGCAGATTTTTCTCCATGCCTATAGCTTTGGTATTTTTGCATGTTTTCAGTTATTCATGAAACACTAAACTTATTCTAGCTAGGTTCATTTGTAATCCTCAAATTTCCAGGATCCTTTATCACACAGAAAAAACATTGACAAATAAACTCTGGGGAGCACATTGATTTATGAAGGAAAAAAATTCCATTTCTTTAGAAATATGATGCTTTGTTACAACAACCTCTACCATGCATATAGAATGCTTTGATTGGCAGGTGCTTGCATAGTATGGGTAAGAATAACATTCCAAATGATTTTGGACTGTTATTCTCCACATGCTATTATGAATTGGGCTGGAATTGCGATTTTGGTGGAATTATGATTTTGATGATTTTAGATGATTTTATAAATATTTAGGAGTTGAATTTGCCAGTAATTATAGTTGGAATACCATTTTTGCTCAAAGGGTTTCAAGTGTCATGCAAGCTCTATTTGCTCTAAGAAATAACTGTAGTAGGAAACAAATTTTGGCATGGGAGATCCGAAGGAAATTTTTTTGTAGCCTTGTCCAACCTATATTATAATATGGCGGTGTTGCATGGGGACCTTCTCTTTCCACACATAATTGGAAAAAATTAGAGCATGTTCAAAAATAGTTTCTTGTGTGTGAATTTCAAGTGAAAATGCACACATATGATATCTTACTTGTAGAAGTAGATTTGCTTCCTCTTGAAGTTGAAGCCCTTTGTTAATTTATTGCTTATCCCCAAAAGATAATTCACATGGAGGAAGTTAATTATGCTAAGGAGATAATGAATACTACACAAGAAAATAGATGATTGCATCAAGGAAAATTATAGTTTTAGTAATGGAATATTGTAATAGAGGATCTTCTTTTAAACAAAAGGCTCTTCTGAAAAACTATAAAAGAAAAAGTCTTGGGTAAAGTTTGGTTGAACATGTTAGGGAAAAAGCATTTTTATTTACATTCTGTTAGAGGAGGTTTGTTATCTAGCACTCAAAAGTATCTATTTTCAGCTATTTCTATTCATTTAAGGAATCAAATTGCTAGAGCAAGAATGAGCTCTTATCATTTCCTTATTGAGATAGGTTATCGGATCAACTTACCAAAAGAAGAGCATATTTGCAGACTGTCAAAACAAAGCATAAAAGATAAAGAACATATATATATATATATTTATTTTGCCCATCTTTGGCTCACGTTCGAATGAATTATACTATTAATTGTAATTTACTGATTGTTTTCTTTCAAATTGACCTTATCTGCTTGGTGCATTACATCAATGCTATTTTTAAATTTCTTCAAAAATATGTTGAGGCTTTGTAACTGTCCAACATATCCTTTGTGATTTCTTGGATGTAATAAAAATGTCCAGTTTCTAGTTTCTTGTTAATTTTGGAAGTTGTAGAATTATGGAATCGTGAAAATCTTTAATTTTTAAGATTTACAATTATATAATTCCATATGATTCAAAATTGCAATTCCAGAGGATTTGTGATCTGGAATCTTTTGACAAAAAAGGCAATTTGGAATCCAATTAGCTCCATAGAACTGTGTTTTCTCATTAATTCAAGAACCAAAATGTGGAAACGGAAATTTTTCATTGGGTTAATACATACTCTTTTTTTAACCATTTATGCAACTAGCATAGGGCTATAAATGATTGAGAAACCTATTTGAATTAAAAAGCTAGCAATCTTAAGTTGGTAATATGCCTATACATAAAAGGAAATAGATAACATCGCAAGTATTTGTGGCTTATTATGCTTTAAACTTAGTGTCATGCTTATCATTGAACCAACTATAGAGCTATATGTTATAGTTTCCATTTGTGCCCTTTCTATTGAATCATTTTTGCTTAACTTGGAATGAGGGGTAAGAGAGTACTAACCACATTTCCATTGTTGAAGAATCAAATTTTTAGGTGGGTGATGAGGAACAAAGGATTTTTGATTTGTTAAAGAAAAAAATTTCCAGTGAGCTAGGGCTAACAATCCCAACTTTCTAAAAGCTTATTTAGGAAAATAGAATAATGGTATGCATTTACAGTAATAAGTGAGAGGTTGAAGGTTCAAGTCTCCTCCTTCATACTTATTTTGCTATTATTGTAGATGAATTAACAAAGGAGATAGATGATGAAATTCTTTGGTGTATGCTATTTGTAAATGATATTGTGTTAGTGGATACAACTTGAGAAAATATTGTTCCTAAAAGGGAAAAGTATAGACATGCTTTAGAATGAAAGCTCAAAAATTAGTAGAAATAAGATAGAATATATGGAATGCAATTTCAATAAAAGCATAAACAGTGATGAAATAAAAGGAACAATTCAAGGACAAAAGGTCCCTTATTGTAAACAATTCCGCTACCTAGGATCAATGCTCTAATCAGATGGTGAAATTGATAAAAATATAAAAAATAGGATTAAGAAAGGATGGTTAAAATGGAGATAGACTAGTGGTGTTATATGGGATAAAAGAATTCCAATAAAAATAAAGAGAAAATTTTACAAGATTGTAATTGGGCCTGCTATTTTATGTAATGATGAATGTTGGGCAGTACAAAAGAGGCATAGACAACAAATTACTATACTAGAAACACGAATGGTTAGATGGATGTTAAATATTACAAAAAGTGGTAAATTGCACAATATAGACTTTAGAGGAAGGCTTGGAGTTGTTTCTATTTTAGAGAGGCTCCAGGAATGGTGTCTTAGATGGTTTGGGCATGTGCAAAGAAGATCAAATAATGAGCCTATAAAAAAAGTTGCTACATCATTGTTCCAGGAAAGCCACTAAAAGGAAAACCAAAAAAGATATGAGAAATAACGATTAAAGATGATTTAAAGAAATTGCAAATAGCAAAGGATCTAACTCTTTAAAGAGGTGAAGGATGGAAAAGAACTCATTTAGTTGATCCCATTTTGTTGAGACAAGGCTATGATGATGATGATGAGGTGGATGCAAGTGGGCATGCTATTGGTGGTGTTTTATCTCAGGAAGCAAGATCAATTTCATTTTTCTCAAAGAAGCTGACTGAAACAAGATAAAATACAATGTTTATGATAAATAGCTGTATGTGATTCTTTAGGTTATCAAGCATTGGAGGCACTATTTGTTACCAAAGGAGTTTTTGCTAATGATTGACCATTGACCATTGCAATTTTTGAGCTTTCTAGAGAAGTTGAGAGCCAACCATATGAAATGGATGACCCAACTGTAGGAGTTCAATATTTTGCTAAAACACAAGAGTGGAAAGTCCAATGTGGTGGGTGATACACTTTCTAAAGTGTATGTTGTTAATTTCAGTATTCATCAGATGGAGGGAATTGATGATTTTGCTCAGTTGTATAGTGATGATGTTGATTTTGGCCAGGTGTGGAAGGATTTGAAGGAACCTTTACTGGGAAGAATGGATCAATAGACGGACTACCATGTTTAGAATGGTATATTTTTCAAGAGTGGAAATGTATGTGATCCAAAGTGTGATTTTAGATTGAAGATTTTGGTTAAAATGCATTCTAGTGGCATGGCTGGCCACATGGGTAGAGACAAGGCCATGAGTTGTTGAGCAAACATTATATTTGCCCTAGTATGACTGCTGATGTTGCTAAATTTGTGAAGGGGTGTAGCATATGTCAAAAATTTAAAGGATGAAAGGGGATTGAGGGTCACTATTTACCCTTACCTATTTCCAATGCATCATGGGAAAGTGTGTCTATGGACTTTGTGAGTGGGATTCCCAGGATCAAGAATGAGTATGATGCTATTTTTGTGATGGTGGGTTGATTCACTAAATTGGTACAATTTGTTGCTTGCAAGAAGGCAAATGATGCCTCTCACATTGAGCATTATGAGTGATGGAGACTCATGTTTCATAGGGCATTTTTGGAGATCTTTGTGGAGAATTTTGGGGATCAAGCTAAAGTTTTCTAGTGCTTATGACTCTTAATTGGATCGGCAAATAGAGGTTGTGAACAAATTGTTGTTGAACATTTTGAGGTGTTTGTGTGAAGGATAATCAAACAAGTGAGAAAATTTCTTATATGATGCTGAATTTTCCTCCACCAAAGCTTTTCATTCCAGCTTGGGAAAGAGTCCTTTTGAGGTGAATTATGGTTACAACCCAAGAATGGTTGATGATGTTGCACTATTGCTAGGGAAGCACAATTGAGTGTTGATTTTGTAAATGACATGAGAGGGTGACATGAGAGAGCTCCATGAGCAAATAAAGCAACGATTGGAGAATAGAACTAAATTTGTGTCAAAGAAGAAAAATGAGGTTAAGAAAAAACCCAAATTTGAAGTTGGGGATTTGGTGTGGATTCACTTGAACAAGAAGAGGCTAGGGGAATTAATGACTCCAAATTGAAAGCGTAGAAGATGGGGCCATTCAGAATTAAGGCTGTAGTAAATGACAATGCCTTTGAGATTTTGATGCCTAGTGATGTGGGCACAAATTTTGTGTTTAATATCTCTGATTTGACTTGATTCTATGGACCAGCAGATGAATGGATTTTGAAGGACAACATGAAGGAGTTGAAAGGGGCCTTTTAGAGTCCCAAGTCTTTAATTGAGAAGAAAGCGATTATGCTTAAGTGTAGGGAGGCTTCAAGTAGGTGTGGCATCAAGAGGTTTGAGTACTTGGTGCATTGGGAAGACCAAACTCTTGAAGATGTTGTGTGGGTTCATGAGATGAAATTGGATGAATGGGGGATCATGCCTACCCCCAATCTATTGTTTACTTGAGTTTACATTTTGAAGGGTGGGGGATTTGTTGTAGGGATACCTTTCCTAGCGTAGAATTGCAATGCCCTTGTTTTGGTAGGTTGTGGATCACTGTAGGATGATGTACATTGAATTTGAAGACTTGTGCATGTTTGGATTGCCTTGCGTAGGCGGTAAATTTTTAAATCTTTAAAATTAGTTTGGGTGGGTTTGAACCCAGGGTGATGTGGCACAACCTTGAAGCAGGAAGAATGCCTAGGGTCTTTGTTCAAATATAGAGTAGGAAGAAGAAGAGAAGAGTTGAGAGTTGAGAGGAGGAGAGAGGGGGGCTGTGAGGGTGTGATTTTGTGTGCATTTGCTCCAAAGATCTGATGTAAACCCTAATGTTGTTTGTGCTATGATGCACAAATTGTTTTGAACACGTGTGTTGAGTTGAGGAGTGACCAAGAATTCAAGTCCTTGTTGCGGAATGTGTTTGTTACATTGCATATTTGTTTCCACCTAATTTTGATTGAATGGGAAAATTTATTTAAATTGCTATTTGACATTTTGCAATAACAATTCTTGCATTGTGCTACATGGGTTTTTGGGAATACGATTGGTGTGGCTAGGGCAGCAGAATTGCTATCAAATTTCACCACTGCCTATACCATTACACAAAAGATTTCCTGACATTGAGGCTGTAGTCTTAAAGGCTATAGCAACTTTTCAAAAATGGAAGACCACCTTCGAATTTTGATAATTATTTTGACATTATATGGTGTATTAAAGTCATGCACTATATTGGACAAACATAGCTTTAGTGTGCTGTGCTTCAGCTTTATTGTGCTTTAGATGAAATCTAATATCTTTGTCTCCACCAGGTATCCGAGGCAATTATCAGACGAAACCAAAAAAATATTTGCAGCTGCATCCTCTGCAAGCGGATATACTGGAAGCAACAATGAAAACCCTTATCAGGTACTTTGACCAGCCTTTTTCCAATATCTGTAATATTTATTCAGTTTCAATAGGATAAGAAAATAGTTTTGTAATATTGATTATTTTTGAATAGCATAGGAGTAATTTTGTCAGTATACTTCGTGTGTTTTATTGCAGGTTCTTGGGGTTAATCCATTAGAAAAATTTGAAAAAATAAAAGCTACTTATACAAAACAATATAATGATGCTAAGAAAAGAGGGGATGAATCAGCCATGTCACAAGTAGGTCAATCATGCAGTTGCACTACATTCTATCCCTTATCAAGCTGATTGAAATGTATATTTAAGAATTTATGGTCTTTAAATTCTTTTTCTTAGTATTTTGGTTTACAGTTTTCACTTTTGCATGATTAAATTTGAGAAAAAAAAGTTACCTATTTTGTCGTAACTTAGCTGTGGGCAGTTTTCTCTCTCTACTATTGCTACTTTGTTTTTGGTGACTGGATATCCTAACAGTAACAAAAGAGTTTCTGTACTCATTATTTAACTGTACCGTGGTTCTGCAGAGGATAGGAAATTTTGTGACACTTTTCCGTATCAAATCTTAGATTTAGGATTGTTTAACACTTATGCATCTAGCCAGTTAATATATGATTATATGATTCTCGAGCTTAGACATGTTTATTTAAAACCATAGTTATTTTTTATAGAGTTTCTGTGGGGGCCACCTTCAATTTAACAAGCTTAAAGAATGTCTGACATAGGATACTGTAACAGCCAAAAGAAAACACATACAGATACATACCTTTTTGTTCCCGGCAAATACATGTGTGATCCAAAGAGAAATTTCGTTATAGCCAAACCAAGGATAGGATCTGGCCTCAAGATTTGGCAATATGGCGATTGACAACTCTCTACCAAGTTTGAAAAAAAAAGGAATACTATAATTCATGACTGAAAAAAATGTAAGAATCTTAGATATGGAGAAAAGTGAAACAATATCAGAGCAAACAAAATCATTCTAATTCATCCCAATTAATACTATCACCAAATCAACAATACAACCATACTTACAGCTTCAGCTTTAGTCGATACAGGGAAATATACAAAAATAACTCTCTATAATACCAAACTAAATAAAACTAACCAAAGTTAAAACAATGCTGATAAATAATCTATCATACAATCAAATAATTCAACTATAAAAGATAAGACTATTTTTGTTAGGCTGTAGCATATCAGCCAACCTATCTTGCCAGAAAAGATATATGAAATTTACTCAGATGATATTCATATAGATTTTCAAAAGAAATTGCACAGCTAATGATTTAACAAAGTTAGATAATGAAAATTTGTAACTAGAAAACATTTTCAGTCTAATGCGGAGTTGTGGGACTTAGTTTGTTGGCTGGGTTGGGCTGATTTTCTGCCGAATTTGATGGGCGATCCTACTTTGCCAGATGGCGAGTTCTTTGCCAATTGGTAGGGGAATTCTACTTCTTTCTGTGGGGTCACAATTGACCTCACAGAAGAAGCGTTGGCGTGGGTTTTGGGATTGCCATTGTGGGGTTAGGTTGTGACGTCAACGTTGCATGGGCTTCAAGATGCTCAACCCTTTTTTGAAGGGCCTTTTTTATAGATTGTTAGTGGGCAAATCCTAAAGTCTACTTTCCTTGCTCTATGGTACCTGGCCGTTGAGCTCGTTGAAAGGTTTTTTGCCCAAATGGGGAATGTGTGGAAACTTTAGGGGGTTCATTTTGTGCTCTTGAAGTGCCTCAAGATGGGGCGGTAGGTTAATGTTCTGGGGTTTTTTTTAGCGTTGCTAAGGTGGAGATGTTCTGGCTGGCACTCGGGTCTCATCTTGGCTTTGTGGAGAGCCATGAGTCCTACTACCATGGCAAGGGAGTTGGGGACGTTGTGTTAGTTTACTTGCCAGTCTGTTTATCGACGACGGAGATGGCTAGTACTAGTTGAGGAGAGGGAGGTTTTGCATGGGTGTATTGTTTTGGCACTCATGGCTACCAAATGGGCGGGACCTGATCAGGATGTAGGTGAGCTTGAGGCAGGGTTGGCTGCGACATGGGTGTAGGTTGAGTTGGAGAAGGATGTTGCTACTAACGAAGTGAGAATAGGTGAGCTTGAGGCAGGGTTGGCTGCGACATGGGTGTAGGTTGAGTTGGAGAAGGATGCTGCTGCTAACGAAGTGAGAATTGATGAGTGTTGGGTGTGGGAAGCCAAGTGGGAGGCCATGGAGGAGGCCTTTTGGAGAGAGTTGGAAGAGTTGTACGTGTGTGACTGGGAGGAAATGCAATGGTAGAGAGAAGCTATGGAAGCGGCGGTGGCAGCGGATCTAGAGGCATGTCTCCGATGTGAGCTAAAAGAGGAGATGTTGCAAGAGGAGCTGCAATGACAAACCCTAGAGTGGCAAGCAAAAGAACAGTGGGCCAAGGAACGTTAGGAGGAAGAGGCATTGCAGTTGTAGCTAACATGTGCACACAAACAAAACACCACTACATGGCTGAGAGAGGGGAAATGCCTCTATGTGTGGATGTAGATTAACTGTGAGGTTACTTGGTTGGAGTTGCGCTGGCACATTCGCCTTGCATCTGCTAAATTGCATCCAGATGGCAAGGGATCTGTTGTTGAAAGGATGAGAAAGGCCGAGGTGTTCAAAATTTCCAACAAGCAGTAGCCTTTGTGGACATGCAAGAGCTTTGCACGCAGCTTGACTTACCGCACTCCCAGATTTGACCTAATTGTAGGTGTGCACATCTGCCCCACCACCGTTAGGGGTTGGCAGATGTGCATTGTTTTCTTTTGTTAATGTTTTTTGGTTGTCCTTGCGTAGGGTGGGGGCTCTTGATTGTTAAAGGTTTGGGGGACCTGTGTCTTGTTCTCTTTTGTCCGTTTACTTGATTTGTCTTAGTTTGTGCGGGGGTTATATCCCCTTTACTATGTTCCTGTTCTTTGTTGGGGAGGTGGATTCGAGCCACCTTGGTTTTTGTTTGCAGTTGATGTTTGGGGGGCCTCTCCCCTTTTCTTTCTAAGCTGTACTTATTTTTAATACTTTCCTGAAACTTCTCTCAAAAAAGCTAGAAAACATTTTAAATAACATTTTTGTTTATTAGCCCCTCTGCTTAATGGATTGTAGAAAGATAACTAAATCAGAACTGAACAGGTTAAGAATTCCACAAAATGGTGAAAAAGGGAAATCCAAGATCAGTTTCATGAACAAAAAATTAAGGTCAAGCCTGAGAAATCACTAGAATGACAATTCTTAGAAATGTATTTCAAGATCTTTGAAATCAAGATGGGCCCAAGATGCTTTCACTTTCTGCTTTCGTTACCAATCCTCATATTAGGAATCCCTTGCCTCTGTTGGGAAATCTTTATGCTAAACTGCCCCAAATCTTTATGGGTGTTTCCAAGTTCATCTGGAAACAACTCTCATCCAAGGTATTTAGGCCTGATAGTGTGTGGGTGGGCCAAGAGATCTACAAAAACCAAGATTCAACAATCCACAATGTCATAGATGAAAACAAAGCAGATTCAGAAAGCATTTAAGATGGTGAAAGAACTCTGAAAATAAAATCATACTTCAACCACAAGTGAAACAAGGAAGGAACTATGCATCTATCTTGTTTGGTCTTCAAAACCCCCTTTTGAATGGCCATCTTTCCTAGCCATCAAGGGTTATTTTATTTTCAATGTTGAACCCTTGCAATCTTTTTCATTCTCTGTTTCTATATTTGTTCATATTAATTTTGTTTACCCATGTGCTGCTGAAGATGTGCCCCTTACTGTTGCAGTTGCTCAGTAGTTGTTAGTGTTATTGTAATTCTCCTTTCTACTTTCCCCTTCCTTTCCTTTCTTTTCTCCCTCTTTTTTTCCTCTGCCTACCCCTATTTATTCATTCACATTTCGGTTTCATTTCTTTAATGTAATTGACTTTCTATGATAGTTGCTTTAAAAAGAAAAACAGATCCAAACTCAAGTTTGAGGTTCAATCTTCCCTAAAGCCACCCATTACAGAATAAAATAAAAATAAAAAGACATTTAACCCTTCCAACTAAGAGGATTGGGGTTCAGTTTCTCCCAAGATAATAAAATATACACTTTTGATCATTTTTTAACTAGGAAATCTCACTTCTGATTTCACCAGAATTTTTCCATTAAAAAAAAATTAGAGAGTACAATAGATGAAAGCTTCCTGAGCAAGATTCAAGGAAAGTATAAACTCAAAGTATCAAACCAAGGAAATACCCTCTCTTTAAAACACTCAATGATACAACTACTGTTGCATTGTCTTATGAGCATTGAAAGGTCATCATGTGACCTTTCTATGGCTATTGAGAGAAGGGACATTTTTTTTGATTTAATAAATTTTATTCTTTCCAAACATCATTAAAGAAAGTAGAGAAATCATCCCTGATTCATAAGTCAGGTTCATCTCATTTTTTATTTTATTTATATACATTCAAAATTATAAAATAAGAATGGATCATACATGTTATCACATTTTTCTTTGAATATATCAAGCTAATTTCTTTTCATTTCAACCTGAAAAACTCAATGCATGCAAAAATGCAATGATGCAATCATTCATTCATGTTATAGTTTTATTTATCATAAATTGCCAAGGTCAAAAGGAAATACTAAATAAACAGCCCCAATTTTTTTTTTATTTAATAGCTTCAACTTACATCATAGTCAGCCATATTCATGCTCAAAACACAGCCACTCTAAGAAAACTAGAAATAGAAAATATTCAAAAACATATCACAAAACATTCTAACGCAATCCCTAACATGTAACAGCTAACAGAAAACACATACAGATACAGATTTTTTTTAAAGCAAATACATGTGATTCAAAGGGAAATTTTGTTTTACCCAGACCAAGAACAGGATCTGGCCTCAAGAGTTGGTCAACATGGCAATTGACAACTCTCTACCAATAAAAAGGAAAAAAAAAAAAAAAACAAAGATTCCCATCATGTCCATTCCACATGTCTTATGAGTTTTAGATGTTTTCCAATGACGTTCAAAAGTTGACCCTAACATGCTTTTGCAAGTGCATTCTAACCTTGGCAGTTCAATTTATTTCATTCTTAGTGAGATTTTTGAAGCTTAAGCCAGCAACGACACAGATTACTGTTCAAGAAAATAGTAGTTTTCATTTATGAACAAACATCCACTTAGTACAAGAACCATTGAAGCAGTGGGAATTGAAAGTGCACTGTTGTGTTTCTAGGGAAACATATGAATTGCAGTGTACAGAAATAGTGTGGTCCACTTTCTAAGTTATAGACAAGGCAGGGTTCATGTATAGTTCTCTTCAATCAACCTCTCGAAATGCACTTTTTTTTTTCCAACTCTTGCGGGTTGGGCAATGAATCCTCAAGGTCCATAGGAGAAGATTGACAATGAGGTATGTTGATTAAAATGCCTACACGACTTCCTTGTACTCAAATCTGTACCCTGTTCTAAAAGGCAATGCATTGATAAACAAAATGTCGAGCAATGGTGGCTTCTTTTTAGAAGTAAAAAAAGGAAAGGAACACATCCTAGTGTATGATTTCTTAGACTTGACTTCAATATTCCTTCTACATAGGTGATTGAAGATATGCAAGAGCTATGCACTTATAAAAAATGCCAGTCTCATTTTGAATACTGATTTTCATCTCTATCATCAGGGCAAGATGCATAAAAATAAATGATGAAAACCATCTTGTGGATGACTAAATTGTTAAGGATTTATTTAGTCTATTCATAAACTGCTACCTGTTTTAAGCTGCCACATGAATGCATCATATCATCTACTTGCTAAGTGCAAGATTAAATGACACTGTCTGTCCTTGGACTCAAAGGGCTTTTAGTCATAATTTATGCAGGTTTGTAGAGCATGTAAACTAATAGTTTCAATTGATATATTTTATATACGAAAATAGGGTATTGATAATATTGAATATTGTGGAACATATTTCTTCAAAAGAAAATGACAAATCTCCTGTCAGTCTTTGAATTAGCTATTCAAGCTACCAATGTTAGTTTTAGGGAATCATATAAAAGATGTGTTTAACTTACATGAATATTGGACACATCTATTATACTCAGGATTTATTGTTACTGATGTATTTTGCACAAGTTTGGTTATTGTTACTGATTTATAGTTGTATATATTGTATTTGTCACTTGATAGACTATCTTCTTTTACAGGACTTATAGTGTTTTTGCAATGCCATAATATTAATTTATTGCATTTTGTTTCGTCCCCCATTCTTTATAAAAAACTTTTAAGTGTTTCAACATTTATGTATTTTTGTGTCAAATATGTTCTGTAATAAATACTTTTTAGGAATGGTTTAATGATCTTATTTTAGATCAACGTTGGTGGAAATGTTGAAAATTTGTTGTTCATGTAGTGTGCTAAGGTTAAATTTTCTGTACAATTTAATGAGTATTCTACATGCTATACTAGCAGCTAGACAATGATGTTTTCTTCTTTGTTTCTATTTATAAAGTTGGTAGCTGAACAATCGTTTGTATGTCAATTATAGTGTGTAACGAACAGATGGTTATCTATCCCTTTTGGTGTCTATGCAAAAGTATTTTGTTTATGTGGAAATTCCTTGAAACAATATTAGTTGGAATATCTTTTTATTTGATTTTTCTTAGAATGATCCCAAATGACTGATTTAATGTACCATCTGAGCCTTGTATAAGATAATGTTCTCTAATTTCATAATTTACTTTCAACCAACATGATGCCTTGGGTTGTTGTGCCTTGTGTGATGTATTTAGCAGTTTAACTTATTTAGAACTTTCTTATTAAGATATCTGCCTTCATTTTATTATTGGATGATTTATTTGTCTGCTTCATGCCTTATATATGGTAGAGAGCCAGCGTGTATTCCATAGGCACTTTGGTAAACCTTTATTAATGTTACATTTCACATAAAAACTTTAGTGTTTGTTTGTGTCTTCTATCTCACATCAAAGATCAACAATTTAGCTGTCTCTATTAGGAATTTGAAAAATTTTCTTACACCATTACCCTCACAAATTCCTTTCATGAATCATAGATTTTATGCTATACATTTTCATTTGTAATGAATTAATGATTTTTACTTTATTTTATTTTTTGGTTGCTTGTAGCAACAAATGGTTGATATTGAGCACGTATTTTTTGCAGTTAGAGAGAGCATATGATCAGATAATGATGACCCAACTCTCTAATCGAAAGCAGGGCTTGACTTTTGGTTCTTTGAAGGTTTGCTTTTGGTCTCTGATGCATTTGAAAAATTTCCTTAGAAACAGATATTCTGTTTTCTTTTTCATTTTTAAAATCCAATTATATTGTAATTTCATGTTAGTAATTATATTTTTTATACATTGTTAATAAATTGATTTTTTGAAATTTCAGATTTTCTTGTTCATTATGAAATTTCTTTCTGAGATGCATCAATTTCATTATGTCTTAAATTTCTTTACAGTGCATGTAAATAAATAGTCTCTCTGTTTTCTTGAAAATTTTTTCATGTATGGCAATTATGCTTTGGCATATTATGGACCATTTTAGTACTATTTCAAGTATGATTTCGGTAATAAAAAATTTAAAAGTGGAGAACAATATTTTTGGTTGATTTCAAAGTAGGAAAATTCAAAACTTCTTAAGCAGCCCCTAATAAGACATAGAAACTTTATCAAATAAAGGAAAAAGGAAAATAAATACACGTTCAACTATTCAAGTTCCAACGAGTGGAGGTGCTTGCCTCAGTTAAGGAGCCTCATGATAGAGAAGAGGTAAAATAGGGCAATTTTGTAGAGTAACGTATTCTTGGGCCTTGACAATTTTCTCATGGAGTTCGCTACAACTTTCTTTGGAATTCTGGGTATGGAAGCTATGGCTTGAATGATCAAAAAGGTAGAAACAAAAGATGAGGTCAATTGCACTAGGATAGTTATCATCCCCAAGAAAAAGATAGTATAAGGGCAGAGGACTGTAGGCCAATCGGCAAACCACATCCGTCATTGTGCCACATCTCGGCAAACCACATTTGTCCACATGGAACATGGGGCCCAAGGCCGCCATGGTGGGGGTAGAAGAAGAAAAACGGCCCCGTTATGGGTGCGTCGATAGCCTATGACAGGCGTAGTGTGGACGTTTGAGGGCATGGAGAATATCCAACGTGTTGCGATGAAGCTCAGACTCCACAAAACTGGCGGCCTGTTGAATTGCTTGCATGGTCGATTCACGTTGGCTCTGCTCCTCAGCCGACGTCCCCCTGTCTGGGTGGAAGCGTGCAGAAGTTCGTCGAATGTGATGCTAGAGTTCCCCCCATGAGCAATCACAGTTGATGCCTAGGACAATGTATGGACACCGTCTAGCCCTCAGCCATTGGCGCGCGTTCTGCTCATGTGCCGGTCTAACTAGCACTATCTTTGCCCCTCCTCCTACTGCTCCTGCTCTTGCTGAGCTTGCTTAGCCACCTCACGCTCTCTTCGGGTGGTTTCTTCCTGGATCAATTCTTCCCACACTTGGGCTCGGATCTCATCTACCAATCGGGCCCAGGCCGCATTCGCCAGCAAGGCTTGCTGTTGGATTATCTTTTGTTCCCGTTCGTGGAAACAAGTTTCCAGTTTGATTCAGGCGTGCGCAAGGGCTTCATCCCATTTGGCTTCCCATTCACGGTGCTCCGCATTGCGTGCCGTGGCCGCTGCCTCCATAGTTGCGCGATGCAGCTCCTCATTGCTTCTTTCTCTATGCTCCGATGTTCCAAGTGGGGACACCTCTGGCACTGCCATGGGGTTAGAGGCCTATGGTCCCCCACGATAGCTCCGTCTCTTAGTATATGTCACCGTGGGTTCAGTCCCCGAGACCCCTAGGTGGGCCGAAAGGGAGGGGCCAGGTGGGGAACCCCCAGGGGGTGGAAGACCCCTGCTC
>MNCI01028009.1:99552-114402 GCA_015680685.1 Gnetum montanum | reverse complement strand
TTAATTTAATCAGGGGAGCCCAGCTCGTGTCTTGCCATGTGGAGCGCATGTAAGCGCATTGAAAGGTGAATTGTTGGATGGTCTCGGGCACGGTGCCATACAATGGGTAGGTGTCGTCGAGAAGGAGGCCCTGTCTGTTGAAATGTGTCTGTATAGGCAATGTGTCATTTTTCAACAGCCATAGAAAAACTTTAATTTTCTTGGGCAGTTGTCCTTGCCAAATCTAACGCCACCATGGTATCAGCGGGTAAATGGAAGTCAACAGGCAGTGCAGCTCAAAATTCAACAACCCCTGGGTCTGCATTTTTCGTGCATGGTTGCAGAGTGTCTACCAGGGCCTTGAATCCTACGTTCTCACTTGCCACCGTATGTACTTGGCATTCATGATTTTGATCCATTGGGCTAGTTCCCCGTACTGGCGCGTAAAACAGAGTAGTAGGCGTTGCTGACCCAATGTCAGATTGTCTTCAAACTTCAAGATCCTCAACCCCCCCGCAATTTGGGGGCGCGCGATCTAGTCCCAATTGGTGAGGTGTAATTTGCACCCCCCTCTACCCCCCGACTAGATGAAGCGGTAGATGCGCATATTGATGCTTTCAATAATGGTGCGCGGTAGGGTCGCTACAGTAGCCACAAAACGAGTCATCGTTGTGAGCACCCTCGAGGCAACCACCAACCTCCCCTTCTTGGTCATGAAATGATTGGCCCAGTTTCTGACCCGTCTTTCAACTTTTTCTAATAGCGCCCCCCAAGAAACACACCATCCCCACTGGAAAAGCGGGATGCCTAGGTAAGTATCCCTGATCGTTTCAGACGGAATGTTTAGGGTTTGCGCCACTCTACTCTTCACCTGTGCATCCTCATTTAAAAAATGGGCCATTGACTTAGCTCGGTTAATAACCAACCCAAGCTCGTCCGCCATCCACGAGAGCACTAGATTGATGCTACGTGCTTGTGGGACCCCAACACGACTAATCAGCATTGTGTCATCTGCATAATGCTCAGCCAAACATTCTAACCCTACTACTTCCAGACCCCTGACACCCGCCACCTTGCAGTAAGACTGCAGAAGATCCATAGCAATAATGAAAAGTAATGGCGAGAGCGAATCCCCTTGCCATAGCTCCCTACCAGGTGAGGAGAGGCCACACAGTCATCCCCCCATGTCGAAGGAGAAGCCCGTGGATGATTGCAAGTGGATGCAGAGTTGGATAAAGCTTGAGTGAAAACCTTTTTTCTGCATGATGGTGGCTAGGGCCTCCCAGCTGAGAGTATCGTACGCTTTAGTGATGTCCAGCTTGAGACAGAGCTTGGGGAATTTCGAGATTTGAAGAGAGTGAAAAACCTCTTGCATGAGAAGCACTTGCTCCTGCAGGGTCCAGCCTTGTACGAACCCTGTTTGGTTGACCCCCACTAGTTTGGGCATTAGCAGAGTTAGCCTACGCACGATCATCTTGGAGAATACCCGAATCAGGATGTTGTAGATGCCGATAGGTCGAAAATGTTATGGGAGATGCGCCTCTGCATGCTTGGGGATGCACACAATTCGAGAATAGTTAAGCTCCCGACGAACTTGCTTCTTGGCCAACATTAGATTGAAGGCATCTAAAATGTTGGGCCCCACAATATCTAGGAAGGTCTTGAAGAATTCAAGGCTCCAACCATTCGGCCCTAGTGCCTTCCCCCCTAGCATATCGCCGATCATTGTTGTTAGTTCCTACCAGGAAAATGGAGCAAGTAGTCTTACGTTATCCTCCTCGTTTAGCACCTGCGCAATTCGAACCAAAATGGGCTTTTTGGGTTGCTTTGCCCATATCGTCTCCCAATAGTGCATCAACTCTCTAGCTACGTCATGTGGCTCATCAATTATCCCTCCCTCGATGGTATGCAGTCTATGCGATTGGCTCCATCCACGTGACTTGGCGACAACAAAGAAGAATTTCGTCTACCTGTCCCCCTCCCGGAGCCATCTAATCCATGACCGTTGCTTCCAGTATGTCTCCTCCTCTAGGTCAAGGGCCTCTAGTTGCATCAGGATATTCTGCTCTTCTTCATGCAGATCCTTCCCTACCTCCTGCTGGGATTGAATCTAAGTTAACCTATCTCGAAGCACCGTGTGGTCCATTCGGAATGAGAATTTGTCCAACACGCGTAAGGATCAGATAGCCCATTTCAAACGAAACAATCCTTCTTTGAGGAAGTTCTTGGGGTCTCCCTCGTCCTGTTTGTAGTCTGCCCATATGTCCTCAACTAATGGCCTTAACCAAGCTTGTGCAACTAAGTTGCTTCGAACCAAAACAGCTGAGGTGTTCAGCCCCATTCAGGCCCAAGCAAACAAATTAGGGAGCGGTGGTATGAAGCNCAGCACTTGATTTTTCCCATGGGTGTAACCTTTGGTTGAAATCCCCCACGACCAGCCACGCGAGGCAGTCCTGCACCAGTGTCGCCACCTGTTCCAGTTCCTGAAGTCTCTGCTCCCACACCTGAGGCCCATAGAAGTTGGTTAACCATATTCCCTGGGAGGGGATATGAATTGTTAGGGCCCATTGCGAAGAGTCCACCAGCATCATGTCACATCGGGCAAGGATAGCCAGACCCCCTGCCCGACCCACATAGGGGTGCAAATGAACTTTCCAGCCATCTCAGATGAGATGGCTAGATTCTGTTTCTTGCAACTTGGTCTCCTGTAGGCATATGGTATCACACTCCTCATCACGAGCAATCTGTGTCAGGGTATTTCTTTTATAGGGTGTACCCTGTCCCCTACAGTTCCAACTGAAGATTTTCATGTATGATCGGACGAGCGGCGTTGGTAGACCTCTCGGAGGGTCTACTGCAATCCCATGTCAATACTTTGTTGTGTTAGTTTAGCCC
The DNA here is from genome assembly GCA_015680685.1 of Gnetum montanum. Lineage (NCBI taxonomy): Eukaryota > Viridiplantae > Streptophyta > Gnetopsida > Gnetales > Gnetaceae > Gnetum > Gnetum montanum. The sequence goes on along the minus strand of MNCI01028009.1, from coordinate 111,528 downwards.
TTGATAGACTCTCGCATGGGCGGCCGGGACGGCCCCCCCCTCGTACAACCGGGCTACAACCGAAATCCCCTGATGCTGGATCCACCTTCGGAGCTTACGAGATGTGGTGCTCCCCCTGACCATGTTGACCCACTTGCCCAAGGGGGGGGGAGCACTATCCCGGGCATCATTGGTTCAACTGATGATGGTGAGGCACGAGGGGTGTCGGTGTTGGTGTTGTGTGCTCGTTGTGGGGAAGGATGGGGGGAAGGTGAGAGACGTCATGGAGAATGTAGTGGGGAAGGACGTGGGGATGTTTGCGGGGTTGCTCTTGGGGGGGAGGGGAGGGGGAGGGGGGTGGTGGTTGTGATGATTGTGGCAGTTGTGGTTGTGGTGGCTTTGGTCGTCCCTTATGCCCTACCATCACCCAGCCCCCATCCTCAACCAGCCTACAAGCTTGGTCCCGCTTCAGCTTTGGTCCATCTGCCCGAAACCGACAATCTGCTTCATGGTGGCTAGGTTTCCCACAGCAAGCACAACCTTTACCCTTGTCCTCTCGGGCGCGCAGGAGCTTCTTCCCGAACGACTCTCCCTCCAGGTTCTCGAACTCTGCCTAAAGGTGTTCCTCCCCACCCAGAAGCTCCAACACTATCTCCCTGATGAGGTCTTTGGAAGAGAGATTTCGCCAGACGCAGAAATGGGCAAACCCCATCCGCTCCATTGTCTGCGTGACCTTGTTGAAGGTAATAAACTTCCTGAAAATCCCTGCCAAGTGCTCAAGGAATCCCAGGTTCCACATCTCCTATGGAATCCCGAAAACTTGTACCCACACCAAGGCACGGGCAAACAAGTCCGGCTCACAGTGTGTCCCTGGATGCTAGGGGGTTAAAGCTAAACTCCCTAGTGCCATAAAACCATGGCCCCCCAGAAGAACCGTGTCCTGATCCTGTAGAGTCGGGAAAATGAAAAGGAGCAAGTCCTTTGATAAGCTCTGAACATCCACTGCTCCAACCTCCTAGTTCTCCTTTACCCACTGTTAGATCAACTCCATCCAGGGGCGGGCTCTAGAGGACACGAAACGCCCGATGAGACTCTGCTGCATCGTCCTAACCCCCTCCACCAGTGGCCCGCTGACACAGAGGCGCATGGTACCGTCGACGCGGGAGTGTTCTTCAATCTTCCCACTAGGTATTTCAGAGTCTTTCCCACCTTGGCCTCCCCTGACCTTGGCATAGTCCGTCTCCCTGAGGCCTACCGATAGCTCCTCGTGGCCATGACCTCAGTTCGCCTGCTCTCTTCTGTGCACTAGCCCTGCGGTATGTTCCTTACGTGCATCTCACTCCTCGACCACTCCGTTTACTTCGTCCACTTTGTCTACTCTGCATGTTTCACATGGCCTGTCTGCCCTGTTTGTCGCATTCGCTCCACCTTCGTTCGTTCCACCTATGCTCGTTGCGCCTTTGCCTTCATTCGCTCCGCCTTTTCTTGCTCCGCCTTCCATTATTCTAATGGACTGGTGTAACAAAGCATGGTGTGTGGTATCCTTTTAGAGGACAGTTACCTCTTTATTTAGGTTGACAATGGCATCTAGACTGTACTTATGAAATGTGGATCAAAATCTTGATTTGCACAATCCGGAATCTCAATCCAGCACAGTGTAATCTGGATCGGTGTTGGATTTGCAATTCCAACTTCAAGCAATTCTGGATCACAATTTTGAGCAGTTCTAAGTGATTCTAGATGATTTCAACTTGTTTGTTACATTTTGTTAACAGAAGTATATGCCTTTTGTTAAAATTCTTAGAAATCTGATAATCTTTTATGTTATTTCAATATCGTGATTCCAGACAATTCCAGATCACAATTTTGAGTGATCCACGATTTGATGCACATCTCAAACATATTTATCCAGACCAAATAGGGTTTGGAACTTTCTCCTAGGGCAATTTAGAGGATACAGACTTTGTGGTGGTCCAACACAATCACCAGATCACTAAGTTCGTTCAGAGAGTGGTCTCTGTTGTCTGCCTCTGGGCCCATATTTTCAATGGTGGCCTCCTATAGTTTCATAGCGTAAGGTGGCAAAGTTTCCCTGTACAATGAGTTTGGTCCTCCATAAGAGCAAATGGCTTCATAGGGTTATTACTAGGGAGCAATAGCAATGATATGCAGAAGTTTTGCATTCCATACTTGTGTTGCTTAACCCTTTAATTTTTGAGTAGGTTTTGTTAATGCATTGCCATATAGCATAGGTTTTTATTTTTGTATTTTTACACACACTTCAAATTTTAAAAATTTGTTAAATTTTGGCTCAGGTTTCAAAGGAAATAAGATATGCAGACAGAATGCCACTTTTTCCATGGGTTCCTAGGTAAATTTCCGTTTTTCGGCCATGCAAGTCACGATAAACAAGTGTTGTTTATAGGTTTTGGATTGATTTACATTTATGTCCTGAATTATTATTATGGAAGAATATGGAGTGGGTTAGTGAAATTATTAGTTATCATTATTTTTTTCATGAAATTCTGGATTTGATTACAATACATATAATAGTGTTGTGCAGGTTCTTCTTCTTTTTATTTATTTATATTTATTTTACAGTTCCTTCGATAGAGGAGCGCATTGTCATGATCATGAAACAAGTTACAGTATGACGACAATATATTTATTTATATTTTATAATTCTTTCCTGTTCTACCATATTATCTTTGTAGATGTTGTTGCTTTATTATCCGCATGTTAAAAATTCCTCCATGAAATAGTGCATGAAGTATGATATCCAGATACTACCAGGTATCATGCTTTGGCTTCTTTATTAGAGTTAGAATCAACCACCAGAGGAATCGTTGTAGCATTTCTGAAAGATCTATTCTTAATTCAAACCTCATCAAAGTTTTCTCAGCATTTTTGAATGCCCTAGATGTTCTTAATTGGAACCTTATCAAAGTTCCATGGCTTATTATAATCTTAGAAATGAGCTTGGTTGCTTGATTGCAATCTGTATGTGGTTCTTCCTTTTCATGAATAGTTATCCTGAGGGGATCTCCAATATCTTCAAGGAGAATTTCCATATCTCCTATCTTCTTTGGTTATGCTTCTACCATTTTGTTAAAAGCTATAGTAGTAGTTTTCTTTGTAGGTGGCGTATCAACCTTGAACTTCCAAACAACAATTTTAGTCATCAAATAACCCTACATAATTAAAAAAAAAAAAAAACCTCACAGCAACAATTACGTTCAATATCCCGTCTGAAATGTAAGCTTTTTTGTAATCAACCTCTGAAAATTCAGTATAATTTTTTAAAACAAACTCTCAAGCCTTAGGATCAGACTTCCACCAGAAGCTAACAAGCACTCACCAAAGGTTGATTCTAGCGCCTATGTGATAAAATATACCACTGACTCATACCAGCAGCATACATAGCCAAAATGGTTATCATAAGAACTTCCATTGCTCAATGTTAATGATCAAAACAATTGTGAGAGGTTTCTGGTTTTAAGTTTGTTTTACAAGTAACATCTATGGTTATTGTTTGATGTAAATCCTAAACATCCATTACAACTTTCTCAAACAACTTTAATTCTAGTGTAAAGTCTTCATGTAATGGTTGGTGATCATGAAAAACAGACTTTGCCTATACAATGTAGGGTTACATTCCCACATTGAAGGCCATTTAACTCTTTATTTGACTACCCTTTGAATTTGAGTTAGGTTTCTTTGCATCTATAGTAGACAAATAACGCATGGATAACCATCATTTTTGCACTTCATCTTTTTATAACCACAAGATAAATGATAGTGGATCATACATAAGGTGGGTGTGTACTTAGGAATAGCTCTTGGTTCATTGAAAGTCTTTGGGTGATGTGTAGCTTGCTTCCTTAGGTGTAATTGCAGAACCCCTAATAACCAACTTCTAAATTTTCACTAATTTATTTTTTATCCAACTTATCAAAACATGGGGCTAGACAATACTATGTCGAACACGAGGGTAGACATCAAGATGGGCAGGAACCTAGGGCATAGTGGAAACATAGATAAAGCAGGAGATGGCAAAGATGGCAAGGCTGCAGGACCAGAGACTGGGCTAGGAGACGGGTTGGGTGCGGGTTTTGGGGTTGGGACTGGCGATGGACTAGGTGCCAATGTTGGGTTTGGCGCGAGTGTTGGATTGTTGAGGGGTAGTTCTGGGAGCGGTGCTCACTGGGGCCTTGGGGATGGGGCCATTGAGGCATGTGTGCGCAGTGAGGGTTCAATGTGATTACACGAGAAGGTCCCCCCGAGTGAGGGTCTGATGATTGTTGAGTTGAGCCTGATAGGGAAGTTTGTTTCCGCCAGGGCCAATCCTAAACTGGATCTGATCAAAAAGTGGGTGGCGGTGCATTGGGGTTTCTGCCACGTGGAGGTGTGTAGTCTCCTCGGGGATCTTTTGCTCTTTATTTTTCAGTTTGTTGTGGTTAGGGACAAGGTCTTGTTGGGTGGCCCTTGGTTCTTTGGAGCACGGGGATTGGCTCTAACACGTTAGTGGCCGGGGGTGCATTGTGATCTGGATCTTTTTTCAAGGGTTCTCGTGTGGATTCAAGTCTTTGGGGTCCTGTGGGAATTTTGGATGATAGATTTTCTTAGAACTCTAGCAGGGTTTTTTGGGGATATTATCTCTTTCGATCGGTTCATTGGTTCCACGGAACGAATGGGATACACAGTTTTGCATATGGAGATTGTTGTCACTGAAGGACTTGAGAAAGGAGGTTGTCCTTGATCTACCCTCGGGTGAAGAAAAAGTGTTTGTGGAATACAAGAATTTTGTCATAGAATTGTCGATAGTAGAAAAGTCCATGATGGCCAATCATTGTGGTACTTGTGGCAAGGCAGGTCACTTGACAACTGATTGCAAGGTGGGGCAGAAGGCATTGGGCCCCAAGAAAATGGGAGATGGATGGATGGTTGTGACTAGAAAGGGGGGATTGCCTTGAGGGCCTACGTAGGGGATGAGTCCCTTGGGGGTGGGGGTTTAGGTGTTGGTTTCGCAGGGGGTCTCAAGGAAGTCTCCACTGGGGTTGCCTGTGAAAGGGGATCCTTGTTCCCTAGTTGGTGGGAATTGGCTGCTGAGGGGGAAGCTTCCCCCCCTTGGGGTGGTGGGTTTTGATTGTAAGGGAAAGCCCAATGCTGCCCATGTCAGAGATTACTAGGGTGGGAGTTGAGGAAGAAGGGGCTTTCTTGATCTCACTAGACTTGAGCAAGGTTGGAAGAACACCAGGCCCTGTGTCTTGTACCAAGAAGACACAAATGGAGATTGACCTGGGGGTCTAAACAACCCTCAAGGAAGTTGATAAGAAACACACAATAGGTAGGACATGAGAATCTTCTCATGGAACTGTAGGGGGTAGGGTACCCTTACAAATGAAATACCTTTAGAGAAATTGTGCCTAGGGAGAAATGTGGTGTTCTTTGCTTGCAAGAGACAAAGGTCCAACAGCAGGAATACCGTTGGCTTAGTTGGCTGGGGTGGTAGACGTAGGTGGTTGCTTGTTGGGGGAGGGCTAGGGTTCTATCCTCTCTCTTGTGCTGGTCTTTCAATGTGGCTGATTGCTCCACGTGGGGCATCACCATTCTGTTTTGGGATGTTTGAATATGGCTCACCAATTTCTACGGGTCCCAACTTTGGGAAGAGCGGTTGCATGAATTATAGTGGATTGCTTCTTTGTTTCGAGATAGGTGACAATGGACTCTTGTGGGGGACTTCAACCAACGGTTGTATGGGTGGGAGAAGTCGAATGGTGGGGCACAAGATCTCCCAGGAGCTCTGAATTTTTTGTAGTTTTTGGCCTTACATGATCTAGTTGACATGGACATTAGAGGATGCCAATACATGTGGAGTAACCGGTGGAAGGGGTAGCGATTGTATTATGACGAGGATCGATTGGATTTGGGTCAGTTCACATTTTCTAATGGCCCCTGGGGGGGGGGGGGTGTGGAGGTGCATGGGAAAGAACGTATGGCATCTAACCATTGTTCAATCCTATGCTGTGTGGGTGAGAGGGATAAGGGGAGGTTAGCGTTGTTTCGTTTTGAGCACTACTGGCTTAACAAGCCATGGTTGCGTCTATTGGTGGAGGGCATTTGGGGATCTTACTTGTCAAAAGTGGAGCCCCAGAATTTTCTTAAGAGGGGGTTGAGTCAACTCAAGAGAGCTTTGTGGGAGTTATGTGCATAGGATAAATTCTCTTTCAGGTTCACTAAAGGGATCTTGATACACTAGCTCTTAGAGATCCAGTCAAAGCAGGAGTTGGGTAAGGATCTAGGCATCGTCGAGTGTGTGGTGTTGGTCGAACTATAGGCTTTGGATGCAGAGGAAGAAGCCTATTGAAGTGAAAGGGGATAGACACACTGGCTTAAAGAGGGAGACTGGAATACACATTTTTTATTTGTTGCTGCAAATTCGACGAATCTGTCCAAGAAAACTCACAGTCTAACTTTTCAGGGGCAGGAGGTGGAGGGGTGTCAGGAGATTGCTCAATCCTTGCTGGACTATTGGTCTAGCATCTAGAGGAGGAAGGAGATGAATCCCCTCTTGATTTCCATTGATTCTATTTTAAGTGTGGGGACAATAGTCGATTGTTAGCACCTTTCTCTAGAACGGAATTGGAAGAGGCCTTGGGGACAATGAAGCTTGGTAGGGTGTCTGGGCTAGATGGTTGGCCTATTGAATTCTTCAAGGTGTTCATCAATATTCTAGGGGTGAACATTCTAGATGCCTTCAACACCATGCTAAGGTGGTAGCAGGTGTGCAAGGAAATCAATTATTTCCGCATAGTGCTCATCCTGAAGTCTACACACCCCATGGATGCATCGTAGTTTTGGCCTATTGGGGTGTGCAATACCCTTTCCCGCTTATTCACAAAGATGCTGGTGGCTAGGTTGGGGCCTCTTATGCCATGCCTGGTGGGGCCACAACAAGCAGGTTTTATTAAGGGATGTGTCATCCAGAATCAGATTCTTTTGATGCAGGACGTGTTACATTCCCTAAGGGTTACAAAATATCCTGGTATGTGCCTTAAGCTTGACATCTCCAAAGCTTATGACACTATCTCTTGGGATTCTCTGTAGGAGATCATGTTAAGGAAGGGTATCCATTTGGACTTTGTTAATTTGTGTATTCATATTCAGTCATCGGGGGCATTTTCTTTTGATTTGGAAGGAAAACTATGGGGGTTTTCCTCCCATGGGAAGGGGTTAAGAGGGGGATCCACTATTGCCTTACCTCTTCATCTTGGTTATGGATACCATGCAAACCTATTGTGAGTTGGAGGGGGTGAGAGGGCTAGAAATCACTGGAGTTAGGTGTCTAGTAGAGCACTATACGGATGACACCATCTTGTTTTCTAGGGTGGTGGTCCCCTAGGCCATGGTGATTGATAGAGCTCCATGGAGAATGGTTGGGGAGATTGGGCTAGAAATTAATTGGGGTAAATCTACCATTCATCTACATAACATTGATGCTAGGGTCAAGGGGTTGATTGTGCAATAGTTGGGGGTGTTGCCTAGGTCTATAGGAGATTCTTACCTTGGGTTGTCATTGTACGATTGGCATTGGCGGCAAGCTTGGATGGGCTTGCTCCAATGACTACAAAAATGGGTTGGCCATTGGACGTACTAGTTTCTTACCCATGCAGGGAGGATGTTTTTGGTGACTTCGATGTTGTTTGCGATGGCTAGGTAGCCAGCTTCAATGGCCTTTCCCCTGGGCTAATATCATTGAAAAAGTTGATCAGATTATAAGAAATTTCATTTGGTTGGGTGGTAAAAGAGAGAAGGGGGGTGGGGGGTAAATTGTTTGCACTTGGTGAAATGGGACATGGTTGCTGGACCCAAGAGCATCGGGGGTCTAAGCATTAGCAAATTCTAGTGACATTGGATATCAAAGCCTCTTATATAGGCTGTTGAGGTCGGACCAAGACCATGCACAATGGATTAGTATTTTGGCTAACAAGTATCAATGTTGGGTTGCTAGGATGACAGATTCCCATGTCTGGTGGGCCTTGTGTAGGCATGCATAGTTGGTGCTTTAGTCTGGAATGTTGGGTAGGACCCTGCAGCAATTAATTAAGCATAGGTATCTAGCGGTTTGGGGTTGGCAAGGGTTATGGAAGGGAAGATTGCCGAAGAAGATTAAGGCTTTCATTTGGCTAGCTACATTTGACTATTCCTGTGTGGGCGGTGTTAGCGTGGTGGGGGGTAAATATTACTAACATGTGTCCGCTCTGCATGTCGGATGTTGAGACGGTGACACATTTATTGTACTCCTATCTGTTCACTAGCACTATGTTAAGGGCGGTGAATCTTTGACAGATTTTGAATTTTGACGATGACTTAACAGCGGTGGCGATGTGGATCCTTTGGAAAGCTAGAGACCACCACATCTTTTGTGCGAGGCCGTTATCGTTGCTAGCACAGATTGCGGTTGAGGGGCTCAGGTTGTGGAAAGAACCACATGCAGCAATGGGGGTGACTCCAACTTTTGAGTTGCCTTGCGATGGGTACCGGGACAATCCAGTGCTATGGAGTTTGGTGGTGTGGGTTGGGTGGGTGGACCTGCTCCCCTTGCACTAGGGGGAGTTGGATTTGGAGGATGAGGCATTCTTCACCAATTGGGTGGGGCACTATACTTTGTTCTGGGGGATTTGGATTAACCTTATGGTGAGTTCTATTGTGATGAGGCTAGGGGTGTTGGCGGGGGGTGAGGTAATCTTGCCCAAGGGACATGGGCTTCAAGACGCGGAGGTGTTCTTTTGGGTTTGGTTCCCAAGATGAGGAGTGAACAAGTCCTTAAGTAGGCGCTTTCGGAGCTATGGCAAGATGTGGTTGAGTTGGTTGACTGGTATTTTGTTCAATCTAGTAACATGCGGAAACTCCAAGGCATGCATTTTAATTGCATGCGGCTACGCTGTGTTGTCAATTTGGCATGGTTTTTCTTGGACACGCTGCAGCATTGACGCTCGATGTGGACATCAAACAAGCCAAAGTAACATCTCTCCAATGATGGGACCTTTCTCTGAAGTTTTGGAATGTTTGGGAGTCTTTGGGGTCATTTTGATGACTTTAGGGTGTTCTAGGGGCTATGGGGACTTGTTGGAAGGTGTCCAAAGGTTCCAGGCCTCAAAACAAGCATCTTTAATTTTGACCCTGGTAGGAAAGACGTCTTCACTGCATATTAGATGTCTTCTACACCTCAAAGATGTCTTCTCTGATAACTTTTGCACTTGGGAGAGACGACTCTTGTTCCTCAAAGATGTCTTCTCTGATAGCTTTTGCACTTGTGAGAGACATCATTTGTTTCTTAAAGACATTTTTCATGGTTTTTAACGAGCATTCAATTGAATGATAAATTGGAGGAAAGATGAAGAGATAAGGGGAAAAGGTATAAATAGACCTCTTGGGGCTATGGGGACTTGTTGGAAGGTGTCCAAAGGTTCCAGGCCTCAAAACAAGCATCTTTAATTTTGACCTTGGTAGGAAAGACGTCTTCATTGCATATTAGATGTCTTCTACACCTCAAAGATGTCTTCTCTGATAACTTTTGCACTTGGGAGAGACGTCTCCTATTCCTCAAAGATGTCTTCTCTGATAGCTTTTGCACTTGTGAGAGACATCATTTATTTCTTAAAGACATTTTTCATGGTTTTTAACGAGCATTCAATTGAATGATAAATTGGAGGAAAGATGAAGAGATAAGGGGAAAAGTTATAAATAGACCTCTTGGGCCTTCAATAAGATCAAGAGAGTTTGAAGAGAGTGTAGGGAGTTGAGAGAAGAGTATAGAGAGAGATAGAGTCTTGGCATGGTGCCTTGATCATCATCCTTGTGAGTGTGTGTTTTCTTTGATTGAGTGTAAGAGAGTTGGATTGAATCTCGTCTGTCCTTGGGAATTGTGCTTCCTTTTAGTCATAATTTCTCAATTTGAGCAAGAATAAAGCTTTCATTTTCCTTTTTCTTGTTCAATCAATTTGCTATTTTATGACTTTGAGAGAGCTTGGATTGTGGAATCCATGGGAGCTCCTCATTAGTGTTGTGGGTAGCATTCAGGGTTGATCTTGGTCCTTTGGTAGGCTTCGCAAATAGTGGCTTCCCCTCCATCGAGGGGTACCCCCGTTCAGGTTGTGTATTGATGGCAGTGTTCACAATGCTTGCTGCTTATGGTTGTGGATTTGATGGGTGATTTGGAGGAGATCGATGTTGGGTTAGGGTCAACAGATGGGCCTATAGAGACGAGTTAGCAAGGTTCTCTGTTGAAGGTGTATGCCCTCCCCTAGGGGTGGCATGCGGGGGAGGGGTCAAGGGTGTTGGTTGGATATAGGTTGGGGAGGGTTTGGTCGGGGGAGATTGTGGATCCCAGGATTGCCCATCTGGATGCCATGCTAGTTGAGGCTGTTGAGGAAGCGCTGACTTGGGTGAGGGAGGAACAAAGGGCTTTGTGGGAGTGCAAATGGGCAGCATGGGAGGAAGAATTCCAACGGTAGTTGGAGGAGGCCTAGCAACATCATGTTGAAGCGGTGAGGGAGTAGAGGCGGTAGTGGGATTTGGCTAAGGTCGTGGCTCAGAACATGTTCGAGGTAGAGCTACAGGAGAGCCTTAAGGCTTAGCTCCAAGAGGAAGCAAGGGCCTAAGAGATTCGGGAGAAGGAGGAGAAGGAGCAACAAGATGTGGTTAGGAGAAGCAAATGGAGAAGCAACAGGAGAAGCAGGCATAGGCATAGGAGAAGCAGGCACAGGCACATGAGCAGCAAGAACAGAACTAGGAACAACAATAGTTGCAAGTGCAGGAACCAGAGCAACCGCAAGCTCAGTTGTAGGAGCAACCGTGGCTCGAAACCAATGTGCCACCAACTGACGGGGGGCAGAAGCCTCACGACGAACATGGCTTGGCTAGCGGCAGGGCGGGGCTGGTACCTGGAGGTAGCATTGAGGCCCACTCCAAGGCTGAGGACACCCTGCGCCTTTGGGTCACCCAACCCCCACTCGAGGGGGTTCGAACCATGCAGCGGAGCCTTATCGGCCGCTTTGTTTCTCGGGGCGCCCGTCTGTGCCTAGACCTAATCTGGCGGTGGGCCCAGGAGCAGTGGAAGGTGGGGGAAGTAGGGGTCCGCAGCTTGTCCACGGACCTACTTTTGTTTATTTTTCCCTCTCGACAGACCAGGGATTCGGTGCTGTTGGGAGGCCCGTGGTCTTACGGGGTCTGGCTTTGACCCCATGGCGTCCTGGGGCCCATTGCGAGGCTGACTTGTTTACCCGAGCCCTGGTTGGCATGCAGGTTTTTGGGATCCCTTGGGAACTCTGGAACCTGGATTTCTTGCAGAAAATTGTGGAATTCTTCGGCGAATTCATCGCCTTTGACCGGGTCACATAGTTAATGGAGCGCATGGGCTTTGTCCATTTCTGCGTCTGGTGTCGGCTAGAGGAGGACCTCATTCGGGAGGTCGTCTTGGAATTCCCCGGGGGGAGGAAACACTCCAGGTTGAATTCGAAAACCTGGAAGTGGCAATAGTGCCCAAACGCAGAGCTGGGGCCCAGGGGAGCAAAACAACTAGCTGCGCGCGCTGCGGGAAACTCGGCCATCAAGAAGCAGACTGTCAGTTGCAGGGAGCGAGGCCTCAGAGACTGAGGGACCAAGCCAGACAAATGTTCAAGGGGGGCGCATGGGTCACAATGGGCCGCAAGGGCCAGATGCACCGGACTGTTGACAAACTGCCCCCCAAAGCACCCCCAAGAAGATGCCACCCCCTGCCCCCCTCCCCTGCCCCCCCTCCAACCCTCCCGAACTGTAACCACCCTCCCCTCCCCTACAATTCCAGCTGAACAACTTCATGCGTGACCGGGGGTGCAGCGTTGGTAGACCTCCCGGAGGGTTTGTTGGAGCCCCATGTCGATGTTCCATTGGGTCTGTTTGCCTTTGGCCCGGTTCTCGTTCGGCCGGCCGGGTCGGCCTTCTCCGCCTCGCATC
>MNCI01028009.1:68585-84785 GCA_015680685.1 Gnetum montanum | reverse complement strand
AAAAAAAAAAAAAAAAAAAGAGAGATAAAAGGAAAAAAAAGAGAGAGACTAGTTTAGCTATATATTTATGATATATATATATATATATATTATTTGGCCATGAGAATCTTTTATATTTTTCAAATTAATAAATTTTCAAATTGATTCATTAGAGAATTAATTTTCACATGAAAACAAAAGTCAATACCAGTGTACATTCTTCAATGATAATTCTTCTGAAAAAGTTCATCTCTGCACATAGCTTTATGACAATAATACTATTAGTAGTTGGCCATAAAGCTCCTCCTTAGCCATTACAATGAGAGAAAAAAGCCATGACTAGGAGAGCTCCCCCTCAACGTTACGATGATAAAAGTAGTTTACTGTGACTGAGGAGGAGGACTTTCTTAGATGGGGCTTGTAATTGACCTCTTGGCCAAAAATACTCAATGGACCCTTTGGCCATCTAGCTGCCACACACACCCAATACCTCTAACCCTACAGTATCTTGTAGCCTACACAAGAAGAACATTGGAGTTGGATATATGCCCATTCCCTTTGGATAAATGCTGTACCAATAGGGGATATGCCTATTTGATGTCCTGGAAGTGCCTCCTTTAGCATCTACAAGGTAGATAATGAAAACATGAAAAATGCTCAGACTGACGGCTCACCTGGATAAAGGATGTGATGAAGAGAGGTTCAAAATGCTTCAGAACTGCTTGGAAGCTTTGGAGGATGTTGACAACAGACAGTGTGCCCTTTGGAACCCCGGTACCTACTGCAAGCAGTGTCTGAAAATTTGGTCTGCACCAATAGTGAGGTACACTCCAAATTAGAGTGGAACTCCCCAGTGGGGGATGAACTATGAGGTAAGTTGTGAGGTTTTGGCCCACGGGGCCTTATCAAACTGTTTTGATTTGATCTAAATTATCCTATTGCTTGTCTTGACTAGATATCTTTTCTTTTGCTGTTTGTGCCCTGTGTAGGAGTCTTTTTGAGAGATGTAACTTCTTTTTCCTCTAATATAATTTGAGATCATTTTCTCTCTCCCAAAAAAATGTTATACATATATTCAAATAGCACAAAGCGGTACAATGGATTGGCAGAAAGACAGTTATCATGAAATCAAAACAGAAAACCCATAGATTCTGAAATAAGGTAAACAAACAAACAGTGAAATGGTGAAGAATAACGATTTCACTGATTTGTGATCAATTGCGCTAGTTATGGTTAATCACTGATTTGGGCCATAGCCAATCCAAAATAGGATTAGCTGGATTGCATTTTTTGAGTATGTGGTCAATAACAGCTGTTAATGGTGATTAATTGCCACTGTTTGACGGAAAAAATTCAGAGCTCGAGGTATGATTTGCAACTAGCTCTTTTGCAAAAATATGAAATACGAAATGAAAAAATTTGAAAATAGAACAAAAATCTTTCTTCTTTGAGATAGAACTGGATTGGATTCTTTGTCTGATTTTTGCGATCTGATTCAGTTAGGGTGGTTCTCCAATTTTCTTATTCAATGCAATTTTTACAGCTATGGTTAAAGTCTTAAAGATAATAACGATATTAGCAAATGCATAATAAACAAGATTACATAAGAAATTAACTGTGAAAATGCGATAAGTAACTAACAAGGGATAATGTTACAAAGAAAATACTTGGAACAGTCCTGGATAATTTCAGACTGCAGAAAACATTGATTTTTTACAGCATTTTTAAGAAAAGTTTTATATGATTACTCTTTCAAATACAATTGACTATTATTTTATGTTTTGGTTATCTGATTGGCTGCAGGTATGCTCTATCTAACAAGAGAACAATAACATGCAATTTTGCATGCTCTATGATCCTTGTAAGTATCATTTAGTTACTGTTTTTAATCCCAGGAAAACGACAATTGTTAAGTGGTATAATAATCAGATACACTGATTGAGCATTTGATTCTTTGCATGCAATTATTTGCATCAAGTATATTACGATGTGTTATTACCAATTTCTTTCAGTATTGCCAGAGTTGATTAATACGGGGAATACTCCTTAGCAATCAAGAATCCTGAAAAACATGTCACAGTGGGGGGGGGGTTGTGTTGTTTCCTCTCATTATTGGAGCAGCCACAGTGGGAGATCAATTGCTTGCTCTCAACAGAAGTCCAGGATCAAGTGTTCTTGGAACCTCAAACGTTCTAGCAGCTCCAAATTGTCATATGAGTCTAGACGGTGTCTCCAGTGGACAAGAAATTCAACTTTCATTTCAAGATCGTGCCTAGTGGTCTTGAAGTTTTTGATGCAATCAGCTGTCTTGCCTTGTACTGATTGTGCACAAGGTTGCTCTCAAATCGAGAGGCTTCTTTCTAGATAAGGAAATCCATTGGGTAAGGGCTTTAGCATGCTAACATGAAAAATAGGGTGTAACTTGTTCATATTGATAGTCAGTTAAAGCTTGTGAGTCACAAGGTTAACCTTACTGATGATTTGGAAAGGACCATCATATAGGTGCATTAGTTTGAATGTAGTTCCTTGTTTGGGTTTAAATTGGTGAGGGTCCAATTTTAGGAGGATCCATTCTCCAACATCAAAGTCACAAGGCTGGCGCGTTCGGTCTGCGTACTTCTTTATGTGCTGCACAACCCTCTTTAGACAATCCCTTGCAGCCTCGACATTTTCTGACCATACTTTCAAAAACTCATCAGCTAAAGGGTGTTGACCTTGCAAGGTGGGAGAAACCCTATGTGGGGTAATGGGCTGCCTTCCCATTACCAATTTTGCTGGAGAAAACCCTGTAGTTGAGAACTTTTGGATGTTATAGCTCAGTTGAGCAATTCCCAACAGAATAGACTAGTTCTTTTGGTCACTGCAGACATAATGTTGGAGGGACTTCTCAAGTACACGAATCATACATTTTGTCTATCCATTTGTTTGCAGATGGAAACTAGTAGATAGTTTGAGGGTGGTTCCCATCATGCTAAACAAGACCCACCAAAAGGCACTTTTAAACCTAGGGTCACGATAGGATACTTTGCTCATTCACAGCCCAAAATATTTGATCATCCTATCAAAGAAATATGTTGTCGTGTCCTTTGTTGTACATTGGGTCGGACAAGGGATGAATATAAGGAATTGAGAAAATTTATTCACCACTACAATGATGTTGCTTAGGCCTTGCACATTTGGTAGGCTAGTGATAAAGTCTATGTTCATTGTAGCCCATGGAAATGGTGGAATTTCAAGAGGGAGGAGAAGTTCGCTAGGACACTTAGTAGACCCTTTGTGCTGTTGATGCACTAGACACTTCTAAACATAGGCAATCATATCTCGGTACATTTTCGACCAAAAGAAGGTTCTTTCAATTAGTGCCAGAGTTCATTGCTGACTAGGGTGCCCAAACTGTAGTGTGTCATGGCATTCTCAAATAATCTCCTTGCAAAGGCAATCCCAATCTAGAACACAAATTCGACTATCTCTGAACCAGAGTAGTCCATCCCTCATCTTAAAATGAGGTTCTCACCTTGCCTTTATTAACTTCATTAAGTCGATGACCTATGTATCCCTTTTTAACCCCATTTGGATTCTAGCTAATAGTACCTCATCACACTAAACATGTGAGGTTTGTGACCCATTGATAGAAAAGAGATGAGAGGTGGGTTGAGGGCGGCGACTAAATGCATCCGCCACAACATTCTCCTTCCTAGGTCAATAGACTAATTGCAAGTCAAATTCAGAGAGTAGGGCCAACCATTGTGCCTATTTGGGCCGTAGCTTTATTTGATTGAGCAAATAGCTAGTAGCCAAGTTATTTGTCTTCACAAGGAGATGACTTCCTAGCAAGCAATGACTCCACAAACTCAAGTGATGGACAATGGCCAATGTTTCTTTCTCATGGATAGGCCATCTCCATAGTACCTGATTTAGCTTCTGTGATTCATAGGGAACAGGGTACCCTCCTATAACAACACCGCACTGATCGCATCCTCGCTAGCATCTATTTGGACTTTGTAGGGTTTTGAGAATTCTAGCAAGACTAGCACAGGATGGGAGGTTAAGGCCTCTTTGATTTTGTCAAAGGTCTGTTGATAGTTTGAGTCTTGATACCATGGGACTTCTTTCTTTCATAAATTTGTAAGAGAAGCAGCAATGCCTAAGAAGCTTTTGATAAATCCGTGATAGAAGTTGGCTAGCCCCATAAACTGTTGAACCTCGTGAACAATAGTAGGAGTGGGCCACTGTTGTACGACCTCACCTTTCTTTGGATTTGACTTAATTTGGCCATGTGCTACAAGATGTCCTAGAAACTTCAACTCTGTATAGAAAAATTCACACTTTTCTTTCTTTATGTACAACTGATTCACTTGTAGTTTTTTGAGGACTATTTGCAGGTGGAGGACATGTTCCTCCGTGGTCCAACTGTATACTAAGATATCATCGAGATAGACAACTACAGATTTATCAAGGAACGACCTGAATATCTCATTCATGAGCGTAGAAAAGGTGGCCGGTGCATTACAAAGCCCAAGGCCATTATTGTCTATTCCAACGACCCATATCTGGTCACACAAGCAGTTTTCTTCTGATCTCCCTTTGCAATGTGAACCTGATTCCTTGGGGAAGATCTAGCTGAGTAAAATGCAATGCATGAATGTTATGTAGTTTCAATGCTTAAAGTTAAAATTCAGTCCACATTTTTTTGCCAAAACCCCACTATGGTTTCAGCCTGTGTGGATTTATCAAAGTTCTTTGTTATAGCTTTGCAGAACAACGAAACTCATGTCAAGATTCAACTTAGGATTCATGCTTAATATTTTGTTGCAGCTTCTATGGAAACCTTTTCAGCTAAATTACAGTAGAAATTTTACAGTAAGAGCCTGTGCAAAAACCTTTTCAGCCAAATTATAATAGAAATTTTAAAGTAAGAACCTGTGTGGAAACCTTTTCAGCCAAATTACAGTAGAAATTTTACAGTGAGAGCCTGTGTGGATTTATTAAAGTTCTTTGCAATGGCTTGTGTGGATTTATCAAAGTTGTTTGTCACAACTTTGTGGAAAAATGAAATTCATGTAGAGCAAAGCCAAGATCCAACTTATATATTTTTTGGAGCTTAGTAAGGGCATACATCTTTTTTCATGGAAACAAAGAAGATTTTCTTGGCCAAATTATAGATATATATTATAAACATGTAACTAAGCTAGTTTACATAACATTCTTAATTATGGATCAGGTTCCATCAACTTAATTCATAGTTTAAGTTCATTAGCAATGCAAATAATTTTTTTAATTTTTCAGTCATTCATCATTTTTTATATTTTAGCAAAACATACCTGTTCCAACCACTTGAGCCTTACAATAAAGTATCTTTTTTTTTAAAGACCTGAAAGCTTAAAAGAAAGAGAAAAGTATTTGCATATAGAGTTTTTTTTTTTTAATAAATCCATTTCAGCATGCATATTTAAGCATTATTTTTCACCCAGTTAGGGTTGAAAACTCAACACAAGTCTGCAAATGAACCATTTGGAATAGAAAATGAAGTCATCCCAACATAAAAATTTATTAATGTATATTGCAATCAATAAGGCAAATTCCATTCAAATAACAGTCTAAGTAATACCATAAAACCATATGCAACCTCACAACAAAGCGCCCACATTCCCACAATCTCACAAACATTTTCACAATTGCCAAATTTAAAACCTAAAAAGGTAGGTCATTACATCAAAGCATGGTGCATTCTGTACTGTTTTATCTGATGTAATATGGATAGCTGCTTTTCAGTGAAAACATGGAATCAATTATTTCTAAGACGTTAAGAATGACATAGAAGAATGACTTGATTGTTACTGATTGATGTTTGTTTGTTTGTTTGCAGTGTTAAAAATGGTTTAATTCTCTTTCTGTATTTTAGAATGGCTTATATTTATATTTAATTTTGGTTTTGAGACACATTTTATAATATCTTGGGCCAGATAGGATGGGCAGCACTATCTCCAACAACAACCTGGAAGGCCTTGCAGTTTTTGATATTCTATTATTTTGGTCAGATGTTTCTAAAGTTAAGGACACGTGAGCCACAAGCATCAATGGAATTCATGGTATGCTCTGTTTCTTATTGCTAAAAGTGTTGTCTTGCATAATTATCAAACGATTAATTTCAGTACAGTGATTTATATGCATAATTTGCTTAAAGAAAGATGCAAATTCCATTTTCCCAACACTACCCATGATGTCTCAAGAAAATAATGAAAAGGGGAAAGAAAAAGAGGGAGACAATGAAAAGGAAGAACTGGAAAAAAAGAAAAAAGAAAATTCTAGGATCCTTTTTTTTGCAATCTCCTTAGACTTAATTATTCTTGTAACAGTCTTGAACTCTAATTAAACAGCATAGAGAAACATAAACAGTCCACATTCCTCTTCAACTAAGAGCAATCTGTATTTAGAGTACTTTCCTCATATCATTCAATGAAAATACAAGTAGCACATCAATTGGGTATGACAAGGTGCAAGTAGACATCATACATGAATGTGCTTAGATGCATTTCTAACTTACTTTCTAGCTTTTGCTAGTCCAATTTAATTTTCTGCAAAAGTTTTCATATAGTGAGGGGTGATAAAAAATACGCTTAAATAACCTTGCACTTGCTATCTGGAGTTGCATTCCCCCCTTGAACTCCATTGAACTTTATATGCTAACATTCTTTGGATGAGTTGGGTTTCTTTTGGTTTGACACTAAACAAGGAGGGTTTGGCTCACCATTATTGTTTAGATTTCACCTTGCTATTTCCCCAAGATAGATGATTAGAGGAGTGCATGTGAGATGGGCACAATATCATGAATAGCACTTGCTTTGTTAAATGTATAACACAAGAAAACTCAGATTGCTTTAGTTGCACCCTTTTGAATTTGCACAACCTACATAGCTACCAAGGTGCAATTGTCAGTGTGTTAAATAGTTTTTATTGCAAAACAAGTTTCAATTTATGGATTACCAATGTTGCAACTATGACTATGCAATTACAACGCTTATGTGCATTGCCTACAACCACAGATCTATGGTTGCTCACTTGCACTTCTTGTACATACCACCTATGGTGTGGACATCACTAGTGTCATGTTGATCTATGTGCACATCACTTATGCTTTGAAGATCTCTGTGTATTTCATCTACAATATGCACAGCTATGCATATGTTGTGTTCATTTTGCAAATATGTGCATTACCTACGTTGAGTGAATCTATGTGCATGCTACTTGTGTGTCTTTGCACACTATCAGCAGTCCAGAAGAAAATTATGAGAAGTAAAATGGCTTAGCAAGATTAAAGAAACAATTACAAAAAGAACAATCGTAACAACCATCATAGAGATGATACCAATTTGTTGGAAGATGAAATGGTGTCAATTATGAAGGATATTACAAGTCAAAACCTAGTTGCTAGAAATGGAACATCATACGTCAATGAAATAAATTGTATTACAAATATAGCAAACTCAAATTTTATGCAGTTTGTAAGATAAAATCAAAACTCTAAAATCAAAAGCCTTAAAAATTGAATAAGGGGAGGGGAAACCATGAGCGGGAAAATGAAGGGCACTAGGCGTGTGGATGGGGGCGCATTAGGGGTCGACGATGTCACCGGGAGCAGAGACCAAACATTTGGTGTGGCAGGACAAGGATTGAGTGAGGGGGTGTTTGGGGAGGGAAGGGAGGTTGGAGCAGGGGTAGGAGATGATGAGGTTGGGAACGAGAATGGACTGGCAATTTGGGTTCATGCGTAGATGGGTGGAGAGGAAGATTTCGAGGCTTGCTTAAGAGAGGGGACCACTATGCATCTCAAGGTGGGACGCCCACTGGAGGAGGTGGTGAAAACCCTGGGGAGGAGCCTATTGGATAAATTTGTGTTAGAAGGAGTGTGCCCGCAGATGGACCTTATCATGCGATGGGTTAGGGCAGCATGGGGTTTGGAGAATGTGCAGGTGCGGAGTCTCGTAGATGATAGGTTGTTCTTTGTTTTAGAGATGGAGGCTGATTGGGAGAGGATACTGCTAGGGGGGCCGTGGTTCTATAAGGCCCGAGGTTTGGCTCTTGCGCCCTAGAGGCTAGGGGCTCACCAAGATGCAAGCTTGTTTGATTGGGCATTGGTGTGGGTCTGGATCTTGGATTTGCCTTTGGAGTACTAGGCACCTAGTTTTCTGAAATCGCTAGTTGGCTTGTGTGGAGAATTCATAAAATTTGATGCGTTCACTGTGTCAATGGATAGGATGGGATATGCCTGCTTCTGTGTTTGGAGGTTGATGGGGTTGGAGGACAAAGTGAGTGAGGTGGTGCTAGACATGGCCATGGGGAAAGAGAAGATAAGGGTTCAGTCTGAGAACTTGCCAATAATAAAAGAAGCACTACACTACTGGCCATGTGCAAGACGTGCGGGAAAGGACATCCTATTACGGATTGCCGGATTTGGTAGCAGGGACCAACACAACAGGGATGGAACCTGGTTGGTCAAAAGGGTCTTGTGTTGATGGCAGGGCTGATGATGAACCAAGGAAATCGGTTTCTGAATAAGGAACCCGTTGTGAAGGCTAGAGAGTGGGGGCAGGCTTCGAGAGCTAGGGGATGCCACCTCTAAAGGATTTGGAGGTAGGAGCGACCCGTGGCCAAATTGAAGGTTGGGGGGGTCGATGTGGGTGGGCTAGAGGGGAGGGGTGTCACCACACGATCACCTTGTACCTCGTCGGCCAAACAATTAGCTGCATCAGAGGAGCAGGGATTGGAGTTGCCCCCATTGGTGGACTAGATTACCTTGGGTAGGGGGTCCTCCAAACTGAAGATGAAGGATTTTATTGAGGCTAAGAGAGGGGGAGTCGAGGCTATAGTGGTCACTCCATTGGGGAGCAAGGTTGGTTGACCCAAGGTATTAGCGATGTGGAAGAAATTGACGCAATTGGACATTGATTTGGGGCTGCAACGGACACTCAAGGAGGTGTATCACAGACGGATGTTTGTTGCCCCATGAAGATTCTTTCCTGGAATTGTAGGGGATAGGGTACCTCGTACAAACGAAATACCCTGAGAATGATTGTTAGGGAGGAGGGATGCAACATGGTGTGTTTGCAAGAGACGAAGTTGTAGGCGTCCAAGGCGAGGCTGCTACAGTGGGAGGGATGGAATCTACAGATGGTGCCATGTAGGGGCCGTGAAAGGGCCATGCGGGAGGTTTAGCGATTTTGGCAAAGATTTTGTTCACATTGGTGGATGATTGCAATTGGAGTTAGACAATCCACGTGATCCTGGAGGACCTTTGGTTGACAAATGTCTACGGGGCACAAAACTGGGAGGTGTGGATGCAAGAGTTGAGGCGGGTGGCATGTTTGCTTCCCAACACCGCCAGGTGGATGCTCATTGGGGATTTCAACTAGTGTTTGCACTCTTGGGAAAAGATAGGGGGGAATAGTGTTGATCCCTTTGGGGCTGTGGAGTGTGCCAACTTCATTTGGGACTACGATTTGGTGGACTTGGATGTTGAGGGATGCAGGTTTACTTGGAGTAATAGGAGAAGCAGGATCGATAGGGTTTGGGTCAATATCAGACTTATGCTGGAGTTTGACATTCATGCCGTGGGGAAAGAGAGGTAGGCATCAGATCACAGGTCCATTTTATGCCTGTTTCGGTTTGATTGGGGTCAGGCCCCCTGGTTGTTTCTCTGCGAGCGTACTTGGTTGGACAAGCCTTGGCTAAGATCATTGGTGTAGATTGTTTAGTAGAGCTATTCGGGAGACCAGGAACCCAAAGACTTTTTGAAAAAAGGCCTCAGGTTGCTAAAAAAATAGATCAGGGCCAAAGCATTAGAAGAAAAATATGGCTTCGGAGCATATAGGAAATAGTTACAGGAGAGGCTGCAAGAGATACAAGAATTATAGGAAATTGGTGCAGACTTGGGGGATGGGAATCTGGAATTGCTATGCGAACTTCAGGAGCTGGATAGGGAGGAGGAGGGGTATTGGAGGTCACGATCTTGGATTACCTGGCTACGGGAAGGAGACAAGTGCACACGTTTCTTCTTTGCTACAGCCAAAGAAACGAGGGCCATGAAGATGAAGTTGCAGAGTTTGCTTCAGGGCGCTGTCGGGGGAAGGGCCAAGGTCTGCAAGGGTTGGAGGAGTTGGGCAAATATTGGGAGGATGTTTGGCGGCAGTAGGATTTGGAGAAAATCTCTGTTCCGGTGTTGTGGGTCCTGTTGTTGGTTGATAGTCAACACCTATTGCAACCATTCTCTAGATCGGAACTGCTTGCTACAATGAGGTCAATGCATACCAACAAGGCATCAGGACTAGATGGGTGGCCCGTAGAATTCTTCTGGGCATTTGAAGATGTTATGGGGGCAAATCTGTTGAATGCCTTTAATTGCAGGCTCAGTTGGCAATAGGTCAGAAGAGAGATCAACTGTTGATTTGCGCCCATAACATCTTCAAACGCCCAGAAGAATTCTATTGGCCACCCATCTAGTCCTGATGCTGATTGTGTTGTTACCTAAAGTGCCCCATTCAACCTCGCTGGTTCATTTCAGACCTATTGGTGTATTCAATACTTTGTTGCACCTATTTTCTAAAATGATTGTTGATTGTTTGGTGCCTCTGATGAGAAAATTGGTGGGAGAACACTACACTGGGTTTATTAAAGGCTATTTTCTGCAAGATCAGGTGTTGCTGTTGTAGGAGATTCTGCACTTTCTCAAGCAAGCCAAGTTTCCTACAATGTGTATTAAATTGGACATAACTAAGGCATATGATACGGTGAGTTGGGCAGCGCTTAGAGAGATTATGCTACTAAAGGGCTTTGACCATAAATTTGTTAATCTGTGTATCTAGATGCAAAGTGACAATCGATATTCGTTTGATATTGACAAGAGACTTTAGGGGTTCCAAGGGCGAGAGAGAGGGTTGAGACAGGGAGACCCCCTATCACTGCTGTTGTTTATTAAGGTGATGGATATGCTTCATAGTTATTGTCTTGTTGAGGGTATATAGGGGCTGAACATCACAGGGGTCCAATGTCTAATGGCACATTATGTCGATAATATGATCCTGTTTGCTAGAGTGGCTCTGCTACAAGCGGCAACACTAAAGTGGGTGCTTGAAAGAATGCAATGTGAGTTGGGGCTCAAGAGTAACAAAGGGAAATCGACTATCCACTTAATCAACGCAAAGGGAGTAGTGGGGGGAAGCATTGTCTAGCTACTGGGGATTCTATTGGGCAAGATACATGACAAATACTTGGGCTTGCCATTTTTTGAAAGGTAGAAGCAGAGGGTGTGGTTGGGACTGGTGGAATGGTTGTAGATGAAAACCATGCATTGGATTGACTAGGTTCTATCCCAAAAAGGGAAGATGGTGTTGGCATTGATGGTGATTATGGCTACTGCCAGGTTTGTGGCGTCGATGGCGATTTTGCCGGTTGGGGTTGTGCAGAAGATTGACTAGATCATTCAACGGTTTGTGTGGTCTGGTGGAAAAGGGGGAAGTAAACTTCATTTGGTATGTTGGGCCTGGACATCATGCTCGAAATTGGCAGGGGGAATTGGGCTATTATCTTTCCAAGATTAGGTAACATTGGGAATGCACAAATTGGTTAACAGGTTTATGGGCCAGGTGAATGGGATGGTGCCATGGGTGCAACTACTAAGAAATATCGTTGTTGGGAGGCCAATACGAGGAGTTCACAACTATGGAAGAACATATGCAATCATACTAGAGCAATGGAGGCCAAGGACCTTCTGGGGAAACCTCCGAAAGAGGTAATTAAGAAAATGCACCTATCGTTGGAGGGGTGGAATGAGGTTTGGAGGGGTAAGCTGCCCAAGAAGATCAAAGCTTTTTGATGGCTTGTAAAACATAGGCTGCTACCTCTAAGGGTTGATTTGCAGGAGTGAAAAATGAATGTGAACACCATCTACCCTCTCTGTGCTGTAGAGCCCGAGACACTTGACCACTTTATATATGTATGTTAGTTTATGTAGGAAGTTTGGAGAGAGGCCAAATTGGTGCCCATAACAACCATCCACAGAGACTTTGAAGCACTTGTAATCTTATGGGTGGCCTGGAAGAGTACGAACCACCTCATTTTTCATGGGCAAAGGTTGCCCACACCGTTGATCATGGCCAAGGTTGAGTGGCAGCTATGGATCAATGCAATTAACACTATGGGGCAAGGATAGCTGTTTGAGCTGGTGTGGACAGAATATGCGGAAATGTGAACCTCTGGGCATTAGTTGAGAGAATGGGCTAGGTCAACATGCTGAAACACATTGAGGGGGAGCTAGGGCTATCCACGACAAGTTTCTTTAATAATTAGGTGGGGGAAGAAACATAATTTCGGGGAAGGTAGATCAGGGTCACAAAGGGGGCATTAGCGGAGGTTTTGGGAGTTCCGGTAGAGGGGGAGATTATTGCGCCAATGGTTTGCACCCATATAGATGCTGCTGAATTCTTCAGGGGTGCGATTAACTAGATGGGCAGTGGGCACATTTGCAAGTTAGTGCTGGAAGGCATTTGGCAAGACACGATGGTTTTTGTGGAGCGATACTTCATGCAATTTGGGTACCCTCACAAGCTCGTGGGCGTCCATTTCGCCTTTTTGCAGTGCATGAGACATGGCATCTAGGTTAACTTGCCTTGGTTTTTTTGGGAGTCACTGCAAAGGTAGCAGCTAGGGCAACATCCTAGGTGTGATTTTGGCGCTCTGGAGGTTGGGGAGGGAAATTTTGCAGTTGGAGCCTTGGCTGGTCTACTAGAAGTAGCGTAGGAGGGCTCATGGACTACCATCACAGACGACGGAAGGGTTAGAAAAGGTAGAGCGAGGAGGGACATCTTTGGGGCTGGGAAGGGAAGAACAACTAGGGTCATATGGGAGGCGGGATCAGAACGATGGCCGGACTTTCTGGTTGTTGCGGAGGTATGCCACATTGTGGTTGAATGTGCTTGACAAGAGGAGAGGGTAGCATGGTAGTCATGGTGGCAGGAAATATAGGAGGAAGCGCAAAGACAAGTAGATAGCTAGAGGATCTAAGACCTACAGTGGATGGAAAATATGGTGAAGAGCCATCGTGCAGAGTAGATGGCTCCCTTGAAATGTGGGGGCACCCACATGGGGGGTTGGCAAAACAAAGNAAAGGTCAACGAAAAACAGGCAGGGGAGGGGGGGGGGGCAATAGCCACCCCATGGGCTGAAAGTAGCGACCTTGCTAGGGGTTTGTCGGCAGCCAATGGCAGGCACAGTGTGGGCGTTCCAGCTCATGAGGAATATCCAACGTGTTCCGATGGAGCTCCATGTCCACAAAACTGGCAGCCTGCTGGATTCCTTGCATGGCCGACTTCCGTCTATTCCGATCCGTCGTCGACATCCCCCCATCTGGATGGAAGCGCGCTGAGGTCCGATGGATGTGGCATTTGAGCTCCCCCCAGGAGCTGTCGCAATTGATGCCCAAGATGAGGTATGGGCACTGTCCACCTCTAAGCCATTGGTGTGCACTGTGTTCGTGTGCCCGGTCTAGTTGGCTTTGCCGCTGAGCCTCCTCCTCCTGTTCACGTTCAAGCTGTGCCCATTCAGCCTCCTTGTGCTCCCTTCTGGTGGTTTCCTCCTACAGCAACTCTTCTCTCACTTGGGCCCGAATCTCATCCATCAACCGAGCTCGGGCTGCATCGGCTAGGAGGGTTTGTTGCCTCACCCTCTCCTGTTCCCTTTCTCTAAACTGGGCCTCCAAATCAGGC
Organism: Gnetum montanum; assembly: GCA_015680685.1. NCBI lineage: Eukaryota > Viridiplantae > Streptophyta > Gnetopsida > Gnetales > Gnetaceae > Gnetum > Gnetum montanum. The sequence continues at coordinate 71,049 of MNCI01028009.1, read as the reverse complement.
CGTGCCTGTGTGAGGGATTCCTGCCATTTTGCCTCCATTCCTGCCGCTCAGCCTCGCGTGTTGCAGTTGCGGCCTTCTATGTAGCCTGTTGGAATTCCTCGTCCTAGTTCGCATTGTGCTCGGAGGTCTTAGGCGGTGACAACTTCGGCACCACAATACTGGTTGGGGGGCACCGTCCTCGTTGGCTACGCTGTTTTCATGTGTAAGTCATTGCAGGCAGGGTCCAGAGGTTCTCCCGGTTGGTCGAAGAAGATGGGCCAAGCAGGAGGGGGGGGGGGGATGCTCTGCGAGTTTTGCCCCCCCGCCATAAGGCCATGATGAGCCCCGAATGACGGCTTTGTCTCTGAAGTTGTAGGGCTGCCAGAAAAAATCGGGGTAAGTTAACTTGACGCCCTAACTTCAGGCAACGGAGAAAGGCAAAGTGGATGCCCTGGAGTTTAGAGCCGTTGCTAGACTGGACAAAAAATCTGTTCACAAGATCTGTTGCTCGGGCCTAGATTCGGGGCAAGGAGGATCTAGGCACTTGTCTGCTTTGCGTGCGTGGCATCGGCCCATCGAAGAACATTTTCACGTCCTGCAACCCTCGTGTGGAAGGCAAAATGACCTCGCCAATGGCCTGGGCCTCCAGACACCTGGCAATCGAAGATTCCGTGACGGTTACCTCTCTCCCCCGAAAGTAAGTCCGGTCATTGTGCTAGTTAGAGAAGAACGCGTCATCTGCAAGGTCTGGGTCACCAACCAGCCGTTGCAGGGGGTCGTTCCAGCCACATTGTTCCACCTTTTGCCAGAGTTCTTCCGTTGCCTTGAATGCGGCGCAATCAAGTTCGAATGTCGGCGTGACACCCATCGCCGCCTCAATCTCATTCCACACGTGAAGAGCTTGGGAAACCACCAACGAGGGTGGGGGCAGCCTGGTTTGTTGGAAAATAGTGCAGTTTCTTGTCTTAAACGCTACCCATAAAAGTAGTGTGGCTCGAGAGTCACCGATGAGGTGCATCAGGGGGGGGGGGTCGCACCAGTTGAGTGCCATGTGGCACGCATGTATGCATAACCGGAGATGAAATGTTGAACCGTTTTTGGCACAGTGTCGCGCAGGGGGTAGGTGTCGTCCACATTAAGGTCACGTCTGCGCAAAAGCGTGCGAATTGGTAACGCGTCATTTTGCAGTAACCATAGGAACATTTTGATCTTCTCGGGGAGCTACCCCCTCCAAATTTGTTGCCAGCTTGACACCTGCGGGAACCTAGCCGCCATCAGTCAGTGCGGTTTAAGGCCCAACCACCCCTGTGCCTACATCACATGCGCGTGGTGGCAGAGCGTTTGCTAGGGCCTCGAATCCTGCACCCCCACCTCCCAACGACAATATTTCGCATTCATAACGCGGATCCACTGGGCCAGTTCCCCATGCGGGCACGTGAAATGGAGCAACAAGCATTGCTATCCCAACATCAGCTCATCCTCGAATGATAAGATGCCCAACCCCCCCACGTTACGGGGGCGTGCGACCCGTTCCCAACTCACAAGGTGGATTTTGTCCCCCCCTCTGCCCCTCGTCTAGACGAAACGCCTGATCTGCATGTTGATCTTGTTAATGATGGCGTTCGGAGGGGTGGCAGCTACTGCCGCAAACTGGGTAATCGCCCTGAGAATCCCCGCTGCCACAACCAATCCCCCCTTCCAAGTCAGGAAACGATTTGCCCAATGACCCATCCTCTGTTCAACCTTCTCCAACAATGTCCCCCAAGACATGCTCCGCCCCCACTGGAAGAGTGGGATACCTAGGTAGGTGTCCTTGACTGTTCTGGGTAGAATGTCCCCAATGATTTTTCCCACAAATGCAAGCGTTGGTTGAAGTCCCCAATGATTAGCCATGCCTGGCGGTTTGGCACCAGCATCACCACGTGTTCCATCTCCTGCAACCTCTGTTCCCAATTCTGCGCCCCATAGAAGTTGGTCAGCCAAATCCCCTGGGAGGGGATATGTATGGTCATGGTCCAATGTGCGGTGTCAACCAACGTCATGTCATAGCGAGTCAAGATAGCAAGATCTCTTGCCCGACCCATGCAAGGGTGCATGTGGGTTTTCCAGCCATCCCAAAGGAGATGATGAGATTTCATTGCCTGCAACTTGGTTTCTTGGAGGCAAACAATGTCACATTCTTCATGCCAAAAAATTCTACGTAGGGTATTTCTTTTATAGGGTGTACCTTGTCCCCTACAATTCCAGCTGAAATCTTCATGTATGCCTGGATGAGTAGCGTTGGTAGACCTCTCGGATTGTCTGCTATAACCCCAAATCAATATTCCGTTGAGCTTGTCTTGGCCTAGACCGGCTCTCACTTGGGTGTCTGGGGCGACCCTCCCCCTCTTGCACCACTGGGCAACATCCTGAGTCCTTGGGTGTGGGTTCCTGCTCCGATGGCCAATGGGACTTGGTGCTCCCCCTAACTACGTTCACCCATTTG
>MNCI01028009.1:51097-68494 GCA_015680685.1 Gnetum montanum | reverse complement strand
CGGTGTTGTGGCCCGGTTGTGGGGTGGTAGGTGAAAGTCGTAGCGGAGATAGACTTGGTAGAAGGGAGAGGGGTGGGGGGGCGGGGGTTTGGGGGGGCAGCTGGTCTGGCGATGGGTGCAGTCGGCCCTTATGGCCCATCATGACCTAGTCCCCACCCTCAAACATCTGCTTGGCTTGGTCCCGCAGCTGCACAGGCTGTGTCGTCCGAAACCGACAGTCCTCCTCCTGGTGACCAGGTTTCCGACAGCATGCACATCCTTCTCCCTTGCCCTCTCAGGCCTTCGTTCTTCGTTCAAGGCCTAGCTCAACCTCCAGGTTCTCAAACTCGACCTGGAGGTGTTCCTCCCCACCTGGGAGCTCTAGAACGATTTCCCAGATGAGGTCCTTATCCAACAGCCTTCGCCAAACACAGAAACGGGTGAAGCCCATCCACGCCATTGATTGTGTGACGTTATCGAAAGCAATGAACTTGCCAAAGAACCCTGCCACCTTCTCCAGGAACTTCAGGTTCCACATCTCCCATGGGATCTCGGAAATCCTCATCCACACCGGGGCCCTGGCGAACAAGTCTGTCTCGCAGTGCACCCACGGGCACCACGAGGTTAAAGCTAGCCCCCGAGCCCTGTAAAACCACGGTCCCCCCAGCATCATCGAATCCCTAGCCTGCTGGGACGGAAAGATGAACAGAAGCAAATCCTTGGATAGACTCCGGACTTCCACTTGGCCAACCTTCCAGTGTTCTTGCACCCACCTGCGGATTAGCTCCATTTGCAAGCGAGCACCCAGGAAACGAAATGGCCAATGAGGCTTCGTTGCATGGTGCGGACTCCCTCCATCGGGGGCTTGCTGACCCGGAGGTGCAAGGTGTGGTCGGCTTGGGAGTGTGCCTCGATACCCCCACCCAGCGCTCACAACCCTTCCCTCCCATGGTCCTGTGTGGCCCAGATCGAGTTCTCCCCATTGCCTTTGCCTGCCCCCACGTTCGCCGGAAACTCCACCTCTACATTCGTCGGACTCTCCTCTCCTGTGCCCGCCTGCTGCTGCTGTGCTCTGGCGCTTGCCTACTGTTCCTGCGCACTGGTGCCCCCTTGCTGTTCCTATGCGTCAGCGCCCGCCTGCTGTTCCGGCTGTTCCTTGCCCATTTCTTTTTTGGTTTTACAAATTAACTTAGAGATTTAACTTAAATTTTGAGACATTGTAAAGTATGAATTATCAACTAACATTACCATAGTGGGAAGGATTTCCCATAGTGCCTATGAACTCCAAAAATCATAAAGATATACTCTAGTGGATTTAAGGTGTCTAAGATATTGGAAGTGCTACAAGTAGAAGTTTGAGTGGCAAGATAGCACCACATTTGTCTTCCTTCTATCTTAGAAGCACTTCTGAGAGTACACTACTTTCCAACTTTTGATTTTGGTAATAGATAAAATTAGACACCATGTTGAGACAAGATTAGGATGATGATGATTAGATTAGATACCATGTCGATCAATTTTAAGAACAATGTGGAACCGATCTTGGCAGGAGAGTTAAATTGGGAAAAATGGCATAATTAACTTGTTATGGCAGCTAAAGTAGATTGAACATGTAGAGAATACTTTCAAGAAAATAACAACAATGGACCTACATTGGCTGTAGATGGACCCACAAAAAGGAGATGAATAAGTGGGAGGCTGTGGACAAACTTCTTTCTTCTTCAGTCCTTTTAGTAATAGATGAACATTATCACAAAATGGTACAAAACTGTAATATTGCATGAAACATAATGAATACATTCAATAAGGCTTTTAACAAGAAGTTTGATATGGAGTTCATTTACCTTCTAAACAAGATGAATAGAGTTGTATATAACGAGGAAAGCCTTGAAAGTCATCAATGAGCTTTGAGGAATCAAGGTCCTTAACAATGACTATAAGCAATAGTGCATTGTTTGAGCTTTTCTTGTCAAAAGTGCTAAAGTAGTTCCCACCTATGATCAAGTCATCACCACATTGTCAGGAGATGTCAAGCTAAAAGGTATGGACTATGAAGCCCCCATAGGTGTTCTAATAGATTTGGAGTAGTATGATACCGACATATGGTGAAACATGGAAACATGTCCCTTGTATGATGAGGCAAACTACAACAAGATGATAGGGGTCTCGTCAGCTATGACCAATGGGATGATATCATATGGAACATGGTGCAATCTGGTTGTAAGCTTTAAAGATGTTGAGTGGATTGCCAAGAACACTCATGTATATCATTCATTATCATCATCACCATCTTAGTCTTGTCTCAACAAAATGGGATTGGTTATAGGAGTTCTTTTTTGCCATTTTCCTCTATGAAGAGCTTTCAAATCATCTTCTATTGTTTTTTGCCATGTCTTGACTATTGCACATTGCATTTGGAGAATGCCCAAGCATCTGCAAAATCTGAAAAAGAACTCATCTATGACATTTTTTGCCATGTCTTGACTATTGCACATTGCATTTGGAGAATGCCCAAGCATCTGCAAAATCTGAAAAAGAACTCATCTATGACATTTGGCAAGGTTTTACAGCTGGCTACCAACCTAACAACACTCGTGTATATCATTGCATTCAATATATAAGAAAGAGGTTATCATACATATCATATAATGAAAAACCTTGTTGCCACGGTGGACAATAGATAGAATATTATAATTTTTAGGGATTTTATGAATATGAGAATGAAACAATAATAAACACATCACAATCCCTCGTGGGGACAGGTGCAATGTTTACAATCATTCATATGTGTTGCAATCCCTTATGGGATAGGTGCAACAATACACACAGAAAGCAATAAATGGCTCTTAGTCACAATCTCAATGGCCCAACACCTTGTTGTATAGTTATGACCTCCTTAGATAAGGATGAATCATCGTAGTTGTATGAAACAATAATTAAATAAATATTTTTAGTGTTTTAATGTTTAAGACATCAATGGTGGAACAAGGGAAAACCATGAGCATTATTCACCACCCAAACATTGGACTCCATATTGACCAAGATGGTTTTGGGTTACGTGAGCAAGGTATAACTCTAACAAAGTTTAGCCGCACTTGTGAAAACGACGGCTCAAACTACGCACACAAAATAGGAAGGAAATTAACTTACCCAACAAACTAAACACCCAAAGCCAAATGAAAATGTCTAAATATGATTTGTTGTCTAAGTTGTGTGTGAGAGCTCATCTTGGGTATTTATAGTTTTTGCGAGATAATGGCAAATGTTCACTAGTGCCTAGGCAATGGAATTCAATCCCATTGCAATGGAAAGGGCTAGCGTCCAGAGGAAAGCATTTTTCTTGGTAAATGTCTAAAGTACTGTAAGAGAATGTAATAAGACTGTTGAGCTTGAATTGCTTTGTGAGCCCTGCCAACTATACAAAAAAGAAAAAAAGAAAAAAAAAGAGTATCTTCATCACCTTTACTGACAACTATACAAAAAATGTATGGTTTAAATGCTTTGAGTGCAACTTTTAGGTATTAAATTCCTTTCAATCATGAAAGCTCTTGTTGAAAAAGAATGTCGTTACACAATCAAGACATGTTGAATAAGCAATGTAGGGGAGCATGTCTCCAAAGATTTTTTTGAAGAATAAAGAGATCAAAGATGAGACCACAATGCCAAAAAATAACAGAATAGAATGGTGTTGCAGAATGCATTAATAGAATTCTTCTTAACATGGTCCTATCAGTGTTAATATACAAGAAACTACTTGCCTATTTTTAAAGAGCACTTGACATAGGAGTCTAAACAATGCTATGCATTCACCTTGCTTAAGTACTAGAACAAACTACAAACATATGCATAACTAGAACTCTTTTTCAGGAATGGCATAAACACAAAGTGCTCAAGGTGATCTTTCCACATCAACAGAAGTTTGTAATCTTACGGGGCATCATCTTCATAGAGATAGAGGAGGAGCTCATCACATTGGACGATAGAATCAACACCCATAACTTGAAACACAATGACTAGATTCGTGATATTGCAATAATGTAAAAGATAATCAAATTCATAAAAATTTCGTAAAACATATATACTTTTGTTAACAAAATGTAACAAATAAGTCAATCTTTTGCAATATCTTGGAATTGCTCAAAATCAATTGGAATCTCGTAGAATCAGAATTGCAATTCCAGCATCAATATTAATTGTGTTGAGCTGGGTCGAGATTCCAGATTGTGCGAATTAGGATTCCGATCTGCATTTTATATGTATGGTTTGGCTGCATGCAATTGTGAAGACCCCAAATTCTTTGAACGTTCTAAATTAGTGTGCAATTTCGAAGAAGTGCCATTAGGGCTAAGATATATACTGCTGTTTTTACTGAAACCATGATTTGCTTGTGAAATGGGATTTTCTTCCTCTTTGATAATTTTTGGTGGTATGACATATACTTGGGAGAGTTTGGGAACCTTTACATAGGAATAATATTAGTAACAAAAATGACATCCCTTTCACGAATTGGAGCTCCGAGAGTGTACAATATACCCTGTACCCAGTCACTATATTCATTATACAAAATGTCCCTAATAGCAACGGTTGATACTTAGTAGTATCTTGTTAAGTGGGGTTCACACTCTCTCCCCACCGCAGGCAGGGATCAAAGTTAAAAGTATCCTGCAGAAAGCAAGTGAATAGGTGGTCTATGAAATTCAATGAATGCAGAATTAGAAAATAGTTGTCATTGACTGCAGTGATATTGTTTCTGTCACCTCTATGATAAGTGCGCCTTGTATATTTCTTAAGAGCCTTGAACTGAGTTTCCTTGATAGGGTCCTTATTAGGATGGAGAGAAAGGGACAACTTCCTATCATTACAGTTTGTTTGGCTCCTCATGATCCATTTGGTCTACCCCAAGCTTTTGAATGAGATTGATCAGAAGCAGGAATCCTGTTCCTTAATCCTTCTGCATCAATAATCTCATTGTATCTTACTTTTTCTTGGCTTCCTTAATCCTTCAGCAAGTTATGTTTTCTCTCTAGCTACATTGGGGAAGGGGACTCCCCCAAATCTTGGGAATGACTGTCATTATGATCCTGCAAGCCTGCTGCTGTATCTCTTTCCAAGTCATCCTATTCATGCGAGCCATCACCGAGGGTGGCCCCTTCCTTTCTAAAACCAAAAGACTAAAAAATTTAAAAGGCAAATGAAAAGAAAAACGAGTGCAGAGTTATGCTCCTGGCCATCCTGTATAGCATATACTTTTTAAATCATTCAGATTTTTTATTTTTTACTTTATTTAAAAACTTGTTTATGAATTTGTTAATGAGTTGAGTTATTTTCGTAAAGTTGTTATCACTGAGATGTAGCTTGTTGGTAAGGTTTATAACTTGCGTCCCACTAGTTACATAAAGATATATAGGAATTATGAATGAAAATGCCTGAAATTGAAATCTGGTCATTAGATCCATAGTTCTCCACTTAGCCGTAACAAAGCAGTCTAGTTTATGTTTCAAAAAAGAATGAAGTATATATGTTAAGTGGTTTTTTTTTTTTTTGTGCAGGATATTGAAGAGGAAGAGAAAACACTGATGAAAACAGGAAAAATCTTATTGCGTAGCCTTTGTCTTGTATTTAGTTGCATAGCTATTTCATCATTTGTAAGTAACGGCCTCTAATTATATCTTCATTAATATGTTGTTTTAGTGGTTGTCATGTATTTAATTGTATAGCTATGTCATCATTTTGTATGCATACTGAAAACCAAATTTGGAAGGCAAATGTTACCATCATGATCTTGTTTGCATATTTTTTATTACCTTGTGATCTGAATGCCATAATGCATGGTTGAATTAGATTGCTTTTATATTATTCACTGAACTCCTAATTAGGGTGCAATCCCTAAAAACAACCATTTTTATTAGTGTTAGAACACTAAGGTTACAATAACTTTAGACTAAAATCATAGCTAAAGGTTAAGAAGGAAATTTGGCATAAACAGACAAAAACCATAGCAGTGCTTAATCAAGGAAATCCTACATGAGATGATTGAGTTTTTCTAAATAGGATAGGGCAAATTATTTAAAATAAATAATCTTTATTATCTCAATGTTGCATGTTAATCACCAAGCATAATTTAAACACCCATACTTCAAAAAGAGCAAAAGCTCAAGATTTGGATGAGGGCTACAAACTTTTCTACTTGGGAAAAAAATCACTAAAATGGAGTGGTTGTCATCGTTGATCAGTTTTTCAAGGATAAGCTTATACAGGTTTACTGTTATGGTGATTGGATTATGGATATATGGAGTTAGAACTTGCAACTTAGATATGAGATCATCAACATCATCATCATCACCATCACCACTCTAGTCTTGCCCCAACAAAATAGGATCAACTAAAATGAGATCATCAACATCCTTAGTGTATATACTTCACAATTGGCCTAGAGAATTCTTTCAAGCAAAATTGTTGGAATTCACTAGATTTGGTGCTTAAAAGAATCCTCCAACAAGAAAACACATTCATTGGAGGGGATTTAAATGGTCATGTTAGAGAGACTTCTTAGGTCTTTTGCTGGGAGGAAGTGGGGAGTATTTCAAATGCTTAGGCGGGCGTTTTGAATGCTCTAGTGGGCATCCATGGTGTAGTGGGAGTTGATATGTTGGGCAATGACATAGTGAGCAACGATGTAGCGGTGACATTGTGAAAGAAGGTGAGATGGCTAATGGAGCTGTTGGTAACGGCGTAGAGGACAGAGCCATAGAGGACAATGGTGCAAAAGGTAACAACATGGTTAGCTTTGGCTTAGTGAGTGGGAGTAGCAAGAAATGTGGTGATGAAGTGTGGAGGACATGAGAGTCGGACAAAGGCAAGCCTAAATGGCACAAAATGAGGATAACAAAGGATTTCTTTGCAACCTACTTTGCAAGCTGGAACCTAGGAGAAAGAGGTATGGACTCCATTTGCCTTGATTTAGGTAAGCTATGCCTTTGAATGAACCTTGGTGTGATGCATAGGAGTTTACCTATCCTTCACCATAGTTTGATAGGGAAGTTTATGGCTTTAGGTGCATACTTGAGACTGGATGTGGTCAAAACAGGGGTTGTTGTTTCTTGGGGTGTTGTGGGGGTTTACATTAGGGCCTTGCTTGGCAACCTTTTTCTTTTTGTTTTCCAATCTTGTTAAGATGGGAATAAATTTCTTCACGGGGGCCTTGGTTTTTTGGTGTTCGTAGTCTTGCACTTATGCATTGGCACCTAGGCACTTATAATGATCCTAATCTTTTCATAGGGGTCCCAGTTTGGATTAGGATTTACGAATCCCTTGGGAGTTTTGAGCTGATGATTTCCTCCTCATAACCTTTGAAAGGTTCATAGTCATGCACAAGCACATAGGCTTTGCTTGTTTTTGTGGTTGGAAATTCCTTGAAATGGATGGATTATTGTAGGAAATCCGAATATAGCTACCTTACGTGGAAGTTCTCAAGGTGGAATACGAGAATGTTTTGATAGAGAACAAGCCTAGCTAGCCAACCCCTTAGAAAGGATGTGATTTCAGCAGGAAAAGTAACAACTAGGTCCTTGAGTGTAGGTTCCACCCGCAACATGAATTGAAAGGACAAAACCAAAACAAGGGGCCCACAGATTGGTAGGTTATGATGAGGAAGCGTAGGCCTCTCAAGGTGCCCCAGGGTATGCCATCCATAAGTGTAGAATACACCGTAGGAGGAGTTGGTGAAAGATTCAATAGAAGTACCAGATGGGAGAGGAAGCTTCCTTCCTATCCTTTTCCCCCAATCCTCCAATTCGATTGGTGATGACCCTTCCCCCAAGCCAGCTAGCGATGTTGATGCTTTGGGCCCCCCATCCCCAGGTTGTTGGGTCACCTACCTAAGGAGGTCTTCCACACAACCTTTGGAGCTTGTTTGGTGATAGCTTCTCATGAATAACAATGATGGGTTCAATGTTTTTCCAAATACAAAGAGTCTTGGCAGACCTAGTTTATAGGAACTTCAGGGCAAGAAAACTAGATAGGAGGTAGAGATAGGCATTGAAGGAACCTTGAATGAGGTCTACAGAAAATAGTCTACAAGTAGACCATGAGGATTTTATCTTGGAATTGTTGGGGCCAAGTTCCCCATATAAAAAACATACCCTCATGGAAATTGTGAAGCAAGTGGAGCTCATTTACTGCTCCACTTGTAGCCTCGCCTTATTCTTTGTTGCCAAGGGGATTTGGTTCACTAATGTCTATGGGCTTTAGAATTGGATGGACCATCTTTAGGACCTTCATTAGGTGGTTGTCAAAGTCCCGGACCATAGTGCATGGGTTCTCATTAGGGAATTTAATCAAAGGTTATATGGTTGGGAAAAATTTGAAGGGGATTGTTTGGAGCTATAGAGGAGCCACAAATTTCATTAATTTTTGAATGAGTTTAGTCTAGTGGACATGGAGATTCAAGGTTGCCAATTCACTTGGTACAACAAAAGAAAGGGAGTAGACTAGGTCATGTCTAGGATCAACTGACTTTGGGTGAGCACCTCCCTATTGCTTACCATGCATGTGTCACTTATAGCTCTTAGGCGTAGAACCTTAAACCATAGATTGCTACTTTGCTCCTTAAGAAGCATACATGAAATCAAACCAAAGTTGCAATTTTTCCACTTTGAACACATTTGGCTCCAAAAGCCTTGGTTTAGTTTGTTGGTTGTTAATATGTAGGCATCCTACCCAAACCACGAGGATTTGGATGATTTCTTGAAAGGACTTACTCTTGTCAAAAATGGGATAAAAGAGATGACAAAGTAAGACATACTCATTCAAATTCTTAAAGGATGAATCTACTCAAGAGACTTCAGCAAATTCAACTCTCTCAAGAGTAGGGACAAGACATCGTTAACAAAGAGTTTGCTGCTTTGGAGGAACTTCAGTGGCTTGACAAGGAGGAAGAAGCCTACTAGTGGGAATGCTCTAGGGCATGGTGGTTGAAAGATGGTGACTAGAACACAAATTTTCTTTGTAGTAGCCAAAACTTCCAAAGGTGCAAAAGCAATTTTGGCCCCTATCGATAAGGTCCTTGATCAAGAAGACAACCACAAACTGCTTGCCCCTTCACGATGTAGGAGGTTTCTGATGCAATTTTCACCATGAAGACAGGGGGGGCATCATGGCCAAATGGCTGGCCAATTGAGTTCTTTAGAGAGTTCTTCGATTCAGTTGGAGATAACATTGTTAACTCCTTCAATCTTATACTTCGATAGGGCCAAATCAAAAAGAGATTAATTGTTTCATAATTGTTTTAATACCAAAAATCAAAAATGCCTTCACATTGACAGATTATAGACCCATTGGTGTAACACCCATTGATAGGGAGCAAGAGCTAACACTTGAAGCCCTGAAAAAATGTTGGTTGAAAGAAGAAAATGCAGAGGTGACTTTCTTTCTACAACAATCAAACTGACATTAACATCTAATATTAAAACAAAATCAGCAACACCAAGATCTAGCTCTACAATACGCCAATCAATATTAATTTTAAGAATTAAGTAAAAATTTTGAGAAGAAATTGCCACAATAAAAATTAGTGCAAGATTCATTGGATTTAAAAATCAAACTCTTTTTTTTATTCAACCTAAAAAGAAATATCTTATGAAGATCATCTACACATTTGTAAACCAAAGAAATGACCACAAAAGGCAGATAAATCCATAATCTCAAATATGTTCAATGGCATAATAATATTTTATATTTTCTAGCAACACATAAAACAAGATCATTTGAATTTAACTCTTGTAATTATCATACCATTAATCATTTAATCAAGCACTTTGCCTTCTTGAAGTGTTTGCGGCGAGGACAATGTGAACCTCCCCAAATTGTTCCTTGCTTCCCTATAGCATCAGTGACAGGGCCGTTCATCCTTGCTCTATGGTGAGCAGTGCACCCTCTAACACCACGGCTGGATCACCCTCTAACATCATGGTCGGATCGTCCTTTCACCATTGTTTATGAATGATGTGGGCCCTATGCGTAGAACCCTGTGGAGGATGGGGTCAGGGTTGAGGTCAACACAGAACAAGAACCCCTTGCTGAGGAGCCTTGGTGATAGCTTTTTGCAGTAGATCTCATTAAGGCTATCAAAGATGTTGCTAAGGTTGCTTGTTTGGAGGAAAGGGCACTTTGGGAGGTGCAATGGCAGCAATTGGAGGAGGAATTCAGCCAGATCCTCAAACACGTGATCTTACAACACAAAGAAGAGGTGAAAGAGGAACTAAGGAGGCTCGATTTGAGGGAGGCTACCAATAGGAATGGGGTTGAAGCAGAGATGTGCATGCAAATTTGGCAAGATCTTCTTAGAAAGGAGTGAGGGTTAATTGCAAGACCGTAGAGGCAGAGCAAAGAGAAAGAGACTGCTTGGAAGAGTAGCTGCAACACCAATAGGACTTAACGCATGAAACCAATATTCATCATTGGTTCCAACACAACAAGTGCCCTTATGTCATCATGAAAGTTAGTTGCAATACATCCTGGGTTGCTTTGTGGAGATACATTAGAAGAATCTTTGCCAATCTCCATTATGATGCCCTAGGGAATGAAGTAGAGCAACACCAAAGGAGGAAAAATACAAGGAGTTTCAGCTGGTTGTGGCATTTATGGATACTAAAAGTCATCTGGTGGTTCTTGATGCAATCCATTGCTAGGAGTGGCCAATATGCCCATGCCCTCAATTGCATAGGTTGATGTAGGAATAAAGGTTGGGACCCTCTCTTGCTGTTACTGGTTTTTGGGCTTTTGTGTTTGTGGCTGGTTGATACTGGGCCCTATTGCTTTGGGGCCTCTGTTATCCTTTGTTTTTCTCTGCCTTGGTACCATTCCTTTTCTTACAGCTTAGGAGGTTTGTCTGATATGTAGGTGTCCATAATGATGGACTAATTTTTTGTTGTCCTAGTTTGTTGCGTGGCTTAATTGAAACAGGTAAGGTTTTTATAGTGTTTTGATCTTAGGGGGTACTTCTCCCCCTCTCCATTTGATGTAATTATTTTCTGTTTTTGTTTAATACATATCCCCAAACTTTTCTTAAAAAAACCACAACCATAAATTAGCATCCTAGGGTTTTCCCCACTCCACTAGACTTGAGAAGGTAGAAGAATATAAATCAAGATTCAAATCTAAGATTTATGCATTCAAAGGGGAAGGGTTCATCTACCAAATTCCAGCCAAAACCCAAAAATTCAGTAATTCTAAAACAATCACAATTATCCATGGGCCCAAAGATACTCTCACTTTCTACTGGTGGTACCAATCCTCATATCAGGGATCCTCGGCCCTTGTTGGCAATCTTTTGCCAAAATGCCCCAAATTGTTATGGATGTTTCTGAATTGTTACAAAAACAACTCTCATCCAAGTCATTTATGTGTGAGAGTGCAAAGCACAAGTGGAGGGATCTAGAAAAAAAATAAAGGGTTCAAGAATCCAAGCTTACAACAACAATCTTGATAATTTCATACAAGCATTGTGAAGGTGATTAGGCAAGCAAGAAGAGAAGTTGCGAAAATCAGCCCATGCTGGCCATGATCAAACATAATAGAGATGGATCATTTTACCTCCTTGCCCAGATTTCTTGCTTACTAGGAGGAATTATCAAAATGTTGGATTGCTATGCAGAGCTTGTTTTCTTTCTTTCTACTATTTCTTGTTGCAGCCACGGTCTTCTCTCCCTTCTCAGCCACACTCCTTGCTACTGTATCCTTTTTTTTTTTGTCTTGCTCAGCTACTTTTGCCCTGTGTGTTTTTTCCCTCTCCTCCTCTCCCTATCTGTTGGTGGAATAAAAGATAATGGGTTGTTTCTTGTAACTGACTCTTCCTTGGAAATTGTTTTTTTTTTCTTTTCTTTTTAAAGTTCCTTTCCCCACACCACACAAAACCCCCACACCCACCCACCCCCAAACCACACCCCACTGCTTCGCACCAGTGAGTCATGACTTCAATTCTTTCCATGATCACTATCAAAAATCAATCAACAATTTTTGATATCCCAAAATTCTAAGTTTGCTAGATCTCAAGTTCAATTCCTCTTGATAATTACAAAACATTTAAGCATAATATCCATCTCTGTACGCTTTAGGATTGTCATAAGATGCAAGAAGAGAGTTTTCAAAATAGACTCATGTTAAGGGCAAGTTTAGGATGTATAATCAAGTAAAGACACCTTCTTTTTCAGGCCATTAGTGATGTGAATTTTCCCATGGTCTTACGAGCCTTGAAAGGTCATCACGTGACCTTTATACAGCCATGGAGGGGTACTTATACTCTACTATTTTAAACTAAAAAGAACAATGCATCATAATTAGATGAAATATTTCATATGCTTATAAAAATAATATACAAAGCTATGGTATTTGTGCACAATGTTCCTAATTCATGGGTTAGGTTCCTCCAACTTGATTCATAGGTCAAGTTCCTTAGTAATGAGCATTCTTTTGCATTTCCTTTTTGAATCATTTATATCTCAACATACTTATTTTTGCTCTTAATGCACACCTTAGAGTATTGTCCTCTCTTTTTCTTTTGTTTTTCAGCCCCTTTGTTGAAATAGAACAGAAAATATTTTGTTTCCCATGTCTTTTTTATTTTGTTCAAAACATTCAAAGCATGTATTTTAAAGCATATTTCTTATACATCTATTTAAACATTTAATCATAATATATATAAAAATTAGGCCAACAAATTTATTACTATTCCAGTTAGTCACTTTTGACAGTCCAAGCAAAGCACACATACAACCTCACAACAAAACATGCATATATAACACGGAAACTCAAGGAGAATTGGTTCATTACAATTGGTGTCTACGATACCCTTCTAGGATCTTCACTAATGTCTTTTTTTGAAGAATGCAGCCCCTCATGCCTATTCTTGTAGGAGCCCAATAGGTGGGATTTATTAAGAGTAGATTTATCTAGGACCAGATTCTTCTTTTGCTAGAGCTCCTTCACTCAACACAAGTTGTCAAATTCCTTGGTATTTTTCTTAAACTTGACATCACCAAAACTTATGATACAGTAAGGTAGGAGTCACTTCAAAATATCATGCTCAAAAGGATCTCCACCATAGATTTATAGATTTATGTTTGCATTTGCAATGCAATTGAGCTTACTCTTTTGATCTTGATGGTTAGTTTTGGGGGTTTGCCTCCCCCAACATGGGTTATGGCAACAAGATCTCCTCTCTCCTTACCTCTTTATTCTCACCATGGTTACCATGAATTCTTACTACAGATTTGAAGGTGTACGTGGGCTCCAGGTGGAAGGAGTCACTTGCATTACAAATCATATGCGGATGACACTTATCACAACAAAGGCCACTATTCTATAGGCTAAAGCTATCAAGAGAGCATTGCCCAACATGAGTAAGAAGTTGGGTTTCAACATCAACTAGGTGAAGTCCATGGCATAGTTTATTCAGACAGATGGGCTGATGAAAGGAAGAATTTGTATACTATTGGGAATTAGTCTTGGGGATATATGCATGGAGACGTAACACTTCATGGTCTCCTTTAATTTAGAAGCTCCAAATGCAAAATCAATATTGGACATCCAAGTTTTAAAGTAAAGACAAACATCTTTTAGCCTCATTGGTCCTTTCTGCCATATCATGATATGTCACTTTTGTTGTTATCCAACCGCAACGCATCATCATTAACAAGGTTAATCAAATCATCAAACACTTTATTTGGTTAGGAGGCAAGGGGAGCTCTAGGATAGACCTTGTCTATTGGGAAAAGATTGCCAAGCTGAAAACAATGGGAGGTCTAGGCATTTTACCATTTGAAGATTCTATCTTATTAGGATGTCATACCCTCATCCAGAGGATTATGAATGATGAAGATGCTATCTGGATTCCCATCATGAAAAGGAAATACAACCTTTGGGAGGCTACAAGAAATGATTTTGTCCTTTGGCATGACCTTTATTGCTAAAATTGTTACAATTTCATTTGTTAATTTTTGTTGTGTTCATAACACAAAGTTGTTGCCTTAGGATCTTTTATAGGGGGATATATTTTTTGTAATTGGTAGTAACACTGTTTGTAATCCATAATATTCATTTATATGATTTCTTCTTAACTTTCCTTTTGGTATTGTTGTTATTCATAATTTATAGTGTGTTATAAATATCTTCTTCTTGGTTGTTCATAATTTATATTGTATTACGAACACTTGTTTTGGCTTGTCACAGCTACACTTTCGTACTTCACTAAGTTCTTAATGAACTCAACTTCACATTATTCACTATACTTCATTAAGTCTTGTTTCACTTAACTTCTTTCTTAACTTTGCTAAGTCACTCTTGACTTAGCTTCACTAAGCTTTACGAAATACTTCTTCGTAAGCCTTTTTCTTTCTTTTCTTTTCTTTTCCATCATAACCTTCTGGATGGCCTTCTCTTTTTATTAAGAAATTGGACTAGGCTACATATGACACCATTTGGACCTTCTCTTCATCTTTAGAAAATTGGATCTGGATCCTATGCTAAGGGGATTACACTTGTCTCTTGTAACACTTGCTTTTTAACATCAAGTGACTTCTTAAACCTTTTGGTTGTGGTGCTCAAGTGTTCGTTACAAACTTTGTGTTTCGTAACGTCTTCTTGCATTCCTCCACTTCTTTAGGAAAGGATGCACAATGACTCGAACTCTTTAGTTACGTAGTTCGCCTGAAGTACAATGGTCAGCGTAACTCCATGTTTACATAATGATTTCGTAAGCATCACACTAATGTTGTGTTTACTCATGATCTTATATATTTACTTTGTGGTTCCATCTTCATTCTTCTGAATGGTGTTCTTAGCGTAAGATTTGTATTCGTAAGCTTTGACATCTTATTGTTGCAACTTGTAAGTCAAAGTTTACTCATGATTGCTTTCTTTGTTGTAACATGGTTTACGAGTGTTAATTGTGGAACTTGGGTTTACACCATTTCTTCTTCATTCTCGAATGTCTTTTTCGCATGTTTGTGTCTCTTTCTGAAGTCATGGTTATTCTTTGTTTGTTACAATGTGTTGTGTATCGTGATGATGATGATATGGAAATAGCTGAATCCATGGCTTATATTTGCCATATCTGCCGCCAGCCGTCCAGCTGAGGGTACTTGGTCGTCAGGAGGGCCCGCGGCTCGAGGCTCCCCCAACCCAAGGTCTGCATTGTGCGTGCGTGTCAGCAAAGCCCCTGCCACGGCCTCGAATCCCGCGCCCCTGAGACCCATGGCCGATATTTGGCTTTCATGATGCGGATCCATGGGATCGGTTCTCCCTGCGGGCGCGAAAATCAAAGCAGTAACCGTTGTTGCCTGATTATCAACTCGTCCTCGAAAGATGTGATACCCAAGCCCCCGGCACCTCGGGGGCACGCTACTCGCTCCCAACGGACTAGGTGAATTTTGCGCCCCCCCTTGCCCCCCTCCCAAACGAAGGTACGGACGAGAGTATTAACCGCAGAAATGACCGCGCCCGGAGGGGTGGCCACAGTTGCCACGAACCGCGCGATTGCCGTGAGGATTCCAGTGGCCACTAACAGACACCCTTTGCGACTAAGGAATTTGTTTGCCCAATGGCTCATTCTTCTCTCGATTTTTTCGAGCAGCGGGCCCCATGCCGTGGTCCGTCCCCATCTGAAGAGGGGGATGCCTAGATATGTGTTGCTGTATGTGCCAGGCAGGATATTCAGGATGTGTATTGCCCAGTTTTTAACCTCTGCATCCACATTAAGGAAGTGGGCGGAGGATTTGGTTCGATTGATTTCCAGCCCCAATTTGGCCGCAAGACGGGACAAGGCAACGTTGATGCACTGTGCCTGTGGGACCGTCGCTCTACTGAGCAACATCGTATCGTCCGCATAGTGTTCGGTCCGGCATGCCACGCCGGCAATGTTTAGACCGTCCACCCCCGAGGTGCTGCAGTAGTGCTACATTAAGTCCATGGCAATGATGAAAAGGAGGGGTGAGAGCGGGTCCCCTTGCCTCAACCCCCGCCCAAGGGAGGAGAGGCCCCATAAACGCCCCCCCACATCAAAGGAGAAACCGGCTGAGGACTGCATGTGGATGCAAAGGCGGATGAATTGCAAATCAAACCATTTCCGTAACATGATGGACTGCAAGGCCTCCCAGCTGAGCGTGTCGTAAGCCTTGGTGATGTCAAGTTTGAGGCAAAGCCCAGGAAAGCCCGTATTCCGAAGTGAATGAAACACCTCCTGCAAGAGGAGGATTTGGTCCTGAATGGCCTGTCCTTGCACGAACCCCACCTGGTTGATCCCCACCAGCCTAGGCATGAGCAGCACAAGCCGACTCACCAGTAGCTTGGAGAAGATCCTGATGAGAACATTGCAAACCCCAATGGGGTGGAAATGTTCCGGGCAGTGTGCGTCAGACTGTTTTGGGATGCACACAATGCAGGAGCAGTTGAGCTCCCTTCGAACCTGTCTCCTGGCCAACATAAGATTGAACGCATCTAGAATATTGGGTCCCACAATATCTATGAACGTTTTAAAAAATTCAAGGCTCCAACCGTCAGGACCAGGTGCTTTGCCACCGGGCATGCTAGTGATTGTTGCCGTGAGCTCCAACCATGAGAAAGGGACCAGCAGCCGCACGTTGTCGTGCTCGCTCAGTACACGTTGTACGGGAACCGAGATGGGCGTGGTGGGGAGCCTGGCCCAAATCCCGCGCCAGTATTGTGTCAGCTCGTGCGCAATTTGTTGTGGATCATCAGTAGTTTTGCCGGCCTAGTTGTGGAGACAACGGGGATGACAGCCCCCCAGGTTTTGGCCATAGCAAAGAAGAATCTGGTCTGTTTGTCTCCCTCCCTAATCCATCGGATCCGGGAATGTTGTCGCCAGTACGTCTCCTCTTCGAGGTCAAGAGATTGGAGCTGCCGTAGCGTGTGCAGCTCCTCCATGTGTAAGTCCTCACCTGCTTCCTGTCGGGCCTGGATCTGGCCAAGCTGGGCACGGAGCTTCCTCAGCCCAGTTTGGAAGGAGAACTTGGCATCCACAGGGAGGGCCCTGATGGCCCACTTCAGCCGGAGCAGGGCACCCTTGAGGAAATCCCGTGGGTCCCCCCAGCCGGGTCGGTAGTCAGCCCAAATTTCCTCCACCAGCGGCCTCAGTCACGGTTTGGCCAACCAGGCAGCTTCGAAACAGAAGGGGCGTGGGGCCCTGGGTTTATCCGGCCCAATCAGGCAGGTCAGCGAACGGTGATCGGAAGCCACCCTTTCCTGCCCCATCACACGGATGGAGGAGTGGAGCAGGAGATCCGTGCTAACCCAAACCCGATCAATCCGGGTGAGGACCCGGTTCGGGCCCTTCCTCCGATTACTCCACGTGAAGTGGCAGTTTGCGATAGGCAAATCCACCAGGGTGAAGGTTGCCAGGAAGGT
>MNCI01028009.1:33769-49934 GCA_015680685.1 Gnetum montanum | reverse complement strand
GGGGGGTGGTTGGGGGGCATGGGGGGGCGTACTCTGGACGTGGGGGCGAGGGGGGGCGGACGGGGGGCGCATGCGACCTTTGTGGCCCATGGTGACCCAGTTGCCCCCCTCGAACAATTGTCGTGCCGGGGCTTTTGGCCTCACCTTGCGGATGCGACAGTCTACCTCACGATGTCCAGGTTTCCCGCACCACTCGCACCCCTCAGGTCGACCGGCCTGGTTGTTCGCGTCACGCGTCCAGGAGGGTTCCGCCCCAAGGTTCTCGAAGGTGACCTGGAGGGTCTCCTCCCCCCCAGGGAGCTCCAGCACGACCTCCCGGACGAGGTCAGTCTCCGACAGGCTAATATCGGAGTATCTCAACATGACTCTTGGGCATGGAGTGTGCTCTGCCCACAAGGTGGCCTACAATTGATAAGGTATGCCAAGCCTTCCAACACTGACAAAGGATCATAAGCTAGAGGAGTCTTTGCTCATTCCGCCAAAGAAAGATCATGGGAAGATCAATACGGATGAGAAAAAGCCTAACCTCTTTCAAGTGGCTGCACCTATACTCAAATCTAGGTCTTATGACTTCAGAAACAAGCACCCTATTACCACTCCAAATGACGGTCTTTCAAAGATTCAGGTGTTTTCAAGGTGATAGGAATAGCCCAATGGAATGAATCAAAGGTCATTTTAACAGTGCCCAATTCATGAATGGATGGAGGATGAGCTAGTTAACAAGTTCCAAAAGAGGGAGTTTCTGTAAACTTCCTATAGCAAGGTAAAGACCCACAAGGATTCAGCTAAACCACATGGAGGGATAGATATGGAGGTTGCTTTCAAGGTGACATCAATAGCCTGGTCATTCCACAAGGGCCTGATTCATGGGCAGATGTTGGACGAGTTAGTTAGCAAGGTCCAAAAGAAGGAGCTTTAACTTGTAGGGCATTAAGAAATGGGAAACCTTTCAAATGAGGGGATTCCACTTCTTGCATTGATGCTAACATCAAGGAAGTGCTCCTAGGAAGAGCCAAAGTTAGGGAATGGCCCTGGAGTTACCCCTACTAACTATATATGTGCAGTGAGGTGCTTCATTTGAGAGAAAAAATTCATTTCTATTTTGTTTCACTCGAATTTCCAAAAAAGGAAAAAACTTTTCATTTTACGAGTTCTTGTTTCAAATTCATTTGGTATAAGAGAGATTCTTTGCACATTTCATTGTGTTTCAGCAAAAATTATATCATCAAGAAGTTTGCATATCAAGAAAATCATTTTCAGTTTTCTTATGAAACAAAGTAACATTATTTGTACCTCGTCTAATGTTGGAAGAGTTTACCAGTTGAATTGCAAGTTGTATGCACAACTGAGGATCGAACTTGTGCCTATCTTCAAGAAATTACCTTTGGAATCACTAAGCCTCCCCTATGCTATCACAGACCTCCTCTAAATCTCTTATTTGGATCTTGTATCAACTGTGTTGTTCTTTAGCTGCTAAAAGCTTCCATCTATATATTATGATTAGGCGTTTTATCTGAAATTTCCCTTTTGCTTTTTGTTTTTTGTTTTCTCCAACATTATAGAGAGCATGAGAATTTAAGAAAATTAAAAGGATTGCATTCCCATTATGTAGCAAGTGTTTTTTTTTCTTTGAGAAAAGTTTGGGTTATTAAATTAATAAATCCATGGAATCTATGTGCAATCAAAAACAAGCTAAGGGGAGGGAAACACCCCAACAATGGGTGCTAACCCCCCAAGCTTGAATGGGCCAGAAATGCCCCAACTAGTAGGGGGTAACCCCCAGACATCCACCCCAACTAGAATCAATGGACCCCCCGTCCAAACCAACATCCCCAACCAAAAAATTAAAAGGATCTCCTCCTTATAGGGTAACCTGTTAGATCCCTATTGACCCATTAAATTGACTAACTCCTCCTTACATGCCCGCCACTTAGCCTACCAAAGGGCCTGCTCCTCCTCACAAGTGCGTTCAGCCGCTTCCACCAGATCTCTTTCCTTAGCTTTGGCCAACTGTTGTACCTCCCCACCCAACTCATTAGAGGGAGGCAATTACCCAATGATTGCATCTACCCCCTAGGGCGTGGGCCCCGCATGAGCTTGCACAAGAGGGCCATGCATAGTAGACACCCTCCCCCCTAAGGACCCCCAATGCACATATACGATGCAACAAGGAACTCCAACGCCCACAAAACCTACAGCCCAACAGCCCTCCAAAGTGCCAAAATAAGCCTCGAATGCCTCCTACACTGCCCTTGCTATAGTGAGGCCAAAAAAAAAAATCTTGGAATGTTAACAGCATGCCCCAACCACAGGCATTTCAAGAACAAAAAATGTAAGCCTTGTAATTTCCACACATGCCTTGATTGAACAAAAAATCTCTCCACAAGCTCAACGGCATCTTGCCACAGCTGCACCAGGGCTATCTTGGGCACTTGCCCACTAGCTATTTTTGGAACAAGACCAGGAAAGAAGTCCTTAGCATCCCATAGCCCCCTCCTTGCTAGGAGAATAACCTCTCCTCTGACCAAACTCCCCAAAAGCGGTGCCAACACCTCATCTGTGAGCTCACTCCGTACGCCTTTGAATGTGGTGAAGTCCATACTTCAATTTCTAAGGAAAGTATCATTGACAAGATCTGGGTCTCCCACAAGTAGGGGCAAGAGGTTGGCCCATCCAACCCTTTCCACCATGGCCCATAATGGCAGCTTCTCCTGAAACGCCGCACATGACGACCCGAAAGTAGGTGTCACCCCCATAACCATTGACGCCTCCCGCCATTGCCTCAAACTATTAGTAGCAACCTGCATAGGCAGGGGAAGCAGTAAACCCCAAAAGATTTGATTGTTACGAGTGCACTAGATACTCCACAATACAGTTGCTGCCTTGGAGTCATCATCCAATTCAATGTTTTAGGGTCCCCTGTACGAAGCGGACAAGCATCATTGATGTTTAACCCTTGGCTCCTAAGAAAAGCTTGCACAGGAAGCGCAACAAGGCTCACCAACCAAATGAAAGCCTTAATCTTTTCGAGAAGCCTACCTTTCCAAATCGGCCATCAACCCTCAATTGTGGGTACTTGTGCTTAATGATTTGATGCAGTTGCTCCCCCAACGTCCCCCTTTGCTCCACCTTATGAACATGGCAACATAGAGTCTTCCAAATGAGCGAGTCCTAGTTGCCCACCATCCATTTGTGGTATTTGTTATTCATTTTTTTGAATCCATTGGGCCAATTTGTCTTCCGCATGTAATAACTGGTTAGTGAGCACCTGATACCCTATATTGACTGCATTAGAGAACTTAAGCACCCCAAGACCTCCGACCTCCCTAGGCTTAGCCACAGAATCCCAACAAACCATATGCATGCGCTCATCCCCCTTGCCCCTTGATGAAATGAATTTTCTTGTTAATTGATCCACCTTGAAGATAATGGCCTTAGGAGGCAATGCCATCGAAGCCATAAATTTGACAATGGTTGAAAGGACAGACGTTGCAAGGACAATTCTTTCCTTGTTAGCAAATGTGTTGTCCAATGCCCAATCCATTGTTGCAGCTGTTGAACCAACTTCAACCAAACTTTCCTCCTATGCCAAGCAAAGATAGGCATGCCAAGGTAGAAATCATGATTCATGTTGGGCAATATGCCCAACACCTGGGTAATTCTCACCCTCACACATCCATCGGTATTGCTAAGGTGAAGCATAGACTTCCCTTTGTTGACTTCCAACTCGATCTCCTTTGCCATCATATTGAGGGCTCTGTCCACCACAATTGCCTGCGACATTGTAACCCAAGTAAATAGAATTGTGTTGTCTATGTAATGCTATGCTAAACAGTCCATGCTTGCAATTTTAAGCCCTTTCACCCCTTCCTTTTTACAATACTTCAGCATCATATCCGTCACCATGATAAACAAATAAGGAGACAAAGGATCTCTTTGTCTTAAACCTCACCCAAGGGAGGAAAACCCCCAAAGTTTCCCATCAATGTCAAAGGAGTAAGCAACCGAAGACTTAAGATGTATGCAAAGGTTAAAAAAATTAGGATGAAATCCCTTGCGAAGCATGATTTCTCTCAAGGCATCCCAACTAACCATGTCATAGGCTTTCGTAATATCTAACTTGAGACACATACTAGGGTACCTTGACAACCGGAGGGAGTGAAGAATTTCTTACAACAGAATCACTTGGTTTTGAAGGAATCACCCTTTAATGAAACCAGCCTGGTGCTTGCCCACAAGTGCCAGCATGAAAGGGAACACTTGCCGCACCAACATCTTGGTGAATAACCTTAGCAAGGTATTACAAACTCTGATGGGTTTGAATTGAGATGGGTCTATAGGGTTCATCGTCTTGGGGATGACCACAACCCTAGAGTAGTTTATTTCACGGCATACTTGTTGCCATTAGAGCATAGAATTGAAAGTGTCCAACACATTTCACCTGAGTACATTCGCAAACTCCCTAAAGAATTCAATAGGCCAGCCATCTGGCTTAGGAGCCTTATTAGCCTTCAGAGTGGCCATGGCAACTTCCAACTCAACCTAAGTGAAAGGTTCAAGCATGTGGCGGTTATCTTCTATACTGATCACTCTCTGTATAGGGACAAAAAGTGGCAGGGTGTCATGGCAACGACAAATATTAGCCCAATAGGTTTGAAGTACTTGGGCAATTTCATGGGTCTAGACTAGAGTGGTTCCTTTGTGCACCCGGTGATGAATCTTCTTGGATTGGCCATTGGACTTTGCCACAACAAAGAAAAAATGAGTGGGTCTATCCCCATCCTTTAGCCATCTAACCCAAGATTGTTGCTGCTAGTAGGTAGTCTCCTCCTTCACTAACATTGGAGATCCATGAGGATCTCTTGCTTGGTCTCTTCCAAGGACTCCTCGAGCTCTTGGTGAGCTTGTATGTCAGCTAGTTTTGTAATGCCTCTTTGTGGGTACGAAAAGTGTACTTTTCCTCCTTCCATTAGTGAATCTCCCTTTTCAACATGTTGAGGCCATACTTGAGAAATTCCCATGAATCCCCTTGAGCAAGATATAGAGCCCAAATCTCCGAGACCAATGGTCTTAACCAAGGCTTGGAAAGGCAAGACTTCTCAAAACGGAACGATGAGAAGATGTGTCATCCTATCAACCTGGTAGATCAGCAATTGATGGTCTGAAGCCTATCTTTCTTTCCTTGAAACCTAAATGCCATGGTTCATTAGGATATCAGAATTGACCCAAACTCTGGCAATCTAGGACAGAACATGATCTTGCCCCCAACGGCTGTTACTCCAAGTGAAGAGGCAATCCTTTATCTCCATGTCCACAAGATCATGGTCATGCAGAAATTCTATGAATTGACTTCCTTCAGTGGGTTCAGTAACCTTCCTACTGGACCTCTCCAAAGCATGCAATCGCTAGTTGAAGTCCCCAACAAGGATTTATTTTTTTCTATCTAGAATCACCAAAGATATTTGCCTAAGCTCGGCCAGCCATTGCTCCCAACATTAAGCCCCATAGAAGTTGGTAAGCCAAAAGCCCGACAAAACCAACCAAATGGAGATACTCTAGGGAGAAGAATCCACAAAATTGAAGGCCAGCCTGGATAGAACAACCAAACCCCCAACCTTGCCATGACTAGGGACAAAATTTGTTTTCCACCCATCCCACTGCAACACCTGCAATTCTTTGTATTGCAACTTCCTACAAACAAATGACATTGTAGTCTTCCCTATGCACAATATCCTTTAGGGTATCTCTTTTATAGGGTGTACCTTGACCCCTATAGTTCCATGACATGATATTCATGGTCTACCGGTAGACTGATTCTTGTAAACCTCTTTCAAGATCATTTAAATACCCAAATCAATCTCCAGTTGTGTCTTCTTATTGCAAGCAAGCAAAGTCGATGGCCTGCTGATTTTCCCGGAATCCAACAAGATTGGAAACTTGCTACGGAGCCACTCTCTAGCCCCTCTTGACCAATAGAAGCATCAACCTTTGGAGCAACAAGGAAGCCAACCCCTAGATCCCTGACCAAAGGGACCACCAGTCTCCCTGGACAAGGCCACATGGTGACCTCGACATCCAACCAACATCCATCTAGCCCCCTTATTCTGCTTGGGTGCATTGGCCTTGGCCCTAACCCTGCATGTTGCAGCTTGATGATTGGCTTTTCCACAAATAGTATAGTGGGGCACAATAGTTGACTAAGTCCCAGGGTGCTTGTCAAGCAAAAGATTCTTGTATTCCACAGTGACTTTGTCTTCCCCAGATGGTAGATCTAATACCCGTACTACCACCAGCACCCTGCCCCTCACCACCATGCTTGCTGCCGCCAGTTGCCTGCCCCTCTCCCACACCCACTCTTGCTCTGACTCCCATTTTCATCTCACTTTCCCAAAACTCATTATGTAGCAAGTGTTGTAGAAGATTTGTTTTTGTATTATGATGGACCCAATGAAATTTCTAAAAACGAAATGGAAAGTCATCACAACATGGATATCAAATTGAATGAAAATATAATACTTAGGTATACATAGTGTGATAATTTGCCATGCAATAACATCAAAAGCAACTGAAATTAGAAGTCTCCACTCAAGTAATGATTTTCACCTTAATTTGCTAGTCCTATTCGCCTCAAAGTATGGATGTGATGAATAAATCATATGATTTCAAAATTCAACACATCTAAATCCAGTGTTTTGCAGAGTGTGTTCCCAGGAAAATTTCCTTGCTCTGTGCATTCCAGGAGAGCGTGCTCCAAACTGGATGGGAACGTCTACGTTACTATCAGTAATGTTTGAAAAGTGGAAAGAAACATAAGTAAAGACTTGCAGTTTTAACCTTTACCTTAATCCAACTAAAAACCGACATGGAAACATTATCTGTCACAAGGGAAATAATCAATGAAAAATAAATCTTAAAACTATATATATAGTGTTGCATTAATAAATTAGTAAGGCTGTTAGATTTCAATATTTTTGTTTCAACTACTTGTATATACTTGTGATTTTCATTTTCACGTTTGCGATTCTGGATTTTGCATTAACAAGAGCATAGCTTGCATGGTACCTTTGGGTATTTAATTTTTACCATATTTAAGAAATGAATATTAAAACTATTTTCATGTTCTACATACATTTGGCTTTGCTCCAACGAAATAGTACTCATTCCCAAACTCAGCTGTGTACACATTCTGGTGTTCCCATGTTCCAGCTTTCCCACATTCCATCAATCCCAAACCATTTAAAATATAGTCTAAATCTTATGTTACATGTTTTTGGATATGATCTGAGATCCTACGTATGCAGACATGATTTTTGCTATTCCTATATTTCTCGTTAGGAAAATATTGGCTTGACTCATTACTGTTTTATGATAAACAATTTGAAATATTTTACTGTTTAGTTGAATTTTGTGGTATATAGTCATAAGCATTTCTATAATTATCAGTTTCTATTTTAATTTTTAAACTTTGTTTCAATTGCAGGCGTATACAGGAGTTCTTAATGTAATTGAGTACAGTACATCCTCTATTCCGTACTTTCTTGTCAAGAGCCAGGTAACAACGAACTTTCCTTCAGTGTTCATTTATTTTGAATTCCGAATGACTTTCATATGTGACATTTTTAATTTGTGCAAGTACAGGAGCTAATTGTAACGACAGCATCTGCTATAGCACTCTTCTTCATGGCATCATTCTTCAGATGATGTGTTTGCGGATTGAACCTTACAGTTATGAGAAATGAATGTTTAGGAAAAGGGGCAGAAGATGTTGGAAAATGGGATAGAAATGAACTTGCAGCTGTGCTGCAGCTACATCAATTTTGTTGTGGTTCTTTTGAGGAGGTGGTTTGTTGGAGCTATTTTGGGATTCCAATAAAATAAGATGATTGAGGACATGTTTTACCGATCTTAATGAGAAAGGAGTCATTTAGTTATTATGTGAGATTGGTTTGATAGGTGAATTTCCTCCGGTTGTAGAAGAGTTTGCGAGAATTTTGATAGCTTCAAAATAAGTACATACCTCTGACAGACTGCACTGTTTATCGAGTAATTTTTGTAATTCATTCCTGTTGAACATATCATAAATGGATTTTTTGTAAATTGCTCTATTTATTCTGCCTATTCTGTCTCGTTAAAAAAAATTACTTTGTGCTGTATATGTTTGATTATTTCTATGTGAAATAGAATATGGATTGTAAAGAAAACTTATGTTACATGTATCATGTTAGACATACAATCATTGTCCTTTCCATTTCAATATATAGGTTAGGCTTTAAGCTGCATACGGGATCTTCTTCTCTCAAAGTTAGAAATTAATATCTATACTAAAATTTAAGTTCATCAAAATTTTTTAAGGTAATATGGTTAAATCATTGATTCATAATTTAAATTTTATAAAAGTATTATGTTGGATGTCTTGAGGGTATGTATAGTTAAAAAATTTTATTAGTATGTTTAGTATTGTTCAACTATGAGATAAATTATTAACATAAGAGCATACTTCATGGTTATAACACAATATACCATAAATAAGAGAGATGTATGCCTAGAAAAGTGTTTCCCATGATTGAAATATTTTAACATACATGTAAACATTGATAATTGGCTTTTGTAGCTTTTTTAGGGGTTACGTGAATTGAAACATTTTTTTTCACAATATTTACCTTAACATATATAGTTCAATTTAGTCAAATTAGAATTTTATAACTTAACATTATTTACCAAAATTACCTAAATTGAGCTTTCAATTCAATTGTCTTTCTTTGGTGGGTGGATGCCTTTGTGTAGCATTTTTTATTAAAAATTATATTCTAGGATCTATTTACAAACAATGTATCAAAGGATGTGTCCTTCGTGTATATGAACTTTGGAAAAGTCACTTTTATTCATGATGTTTTGTAATTTACCAATCATAAATTGGTAACATTAAATAATATTTTGTCTATAATACTTTGGGTAGAGGTTATCAATAACATTAAATAAAATTTGTCCATGATGCTATGGGAAAAGGTTATTTGTAACATTAAATAATATTTCATCCATAACGCTTTGGGGATAGGCTATTGGTAATGCTAAACAATATTTCATTTATAACACTAGCATATTTGCTCCAAGAAATCTATGGCTTCTATGTTTGTCTTCTTATAGTAATGCACAAGGAATAAAATTT
This sequence comes from Gnetum montanum, assembly GCA_015680685.1. Lineage (NCBI taxonomy): Eukaryota > Viridiplantae > Streptophyta > Gnetopsida > Gnetales > Gnetaceae > Gnetum > Gnetum montanum. Next base: position 40,768 of record MNCI01028009.1, on the reverse strand, counting down.
AGAATGACAAAAATATGTATGGAAAAAAACAATCCATGAAAATTCAAAATATTTTGCAATGCAAGATTTAGTATCAAACATGGAATTAGTAATCTTGTTCATCATGCAATCATAGCTATCTAACCAAAATTGTTAGAGAATACCTAGAATTTGGTTAAATAGCAACTTGGATAATTTTTAATATAATAGATGAACTAAACTTCAACTTTGCTTTTGCAAGATCCTCTCAATCAAATTATAGGTGTATATATTAAATATATAACTAAATTAACATTCTATAATGCTTTAGGGAGAGATTATTGGTAACACTAAATAATATCTCATCCCTAATGCTATAGAGAGAGCTTAGCTGTGACACTAAATAATATTTATTTATAATATCAACATATTTGCTCCAACAAATCTATGGCTATGCTTATGTCTTTTTTTCGTTGAAAGGCCAACTACCAATCATAAATTAGTCATGCTAAATAATATTTCATCCATAACACTTCAGAGAGAGGCTATTGGTAACAGTAAAGGGAGAGCTTATTGGTAATGGTAAATAATATCTTGTCCATAATGTTGAAAGCTAATCTGTAACAATAACTAATATTTCATCCATAACATTTCAATAAGAGCCTATTTGTAATTCATAATATCAACATATTTGCTCCAAGCAATTGATGCCTTCTGTGTTTTTCTTTTGATTGCGATGGACAAGGAATAAAATTTGGAAGGGCACAAGAGTATGTATGAAAAAACCAATACATGAAAATTCAAAATATTTTCCAACACAAGATTTAGTACCAAACTTGGATTTAGACATAAATATAAAAATTATAGAGTTCTTCAAGCAAATAAGCAAATATACTGGTATTATGGATGAAATATTATTTAGCATTACAAATAGGTTCTCCTTGGAATGTTATGGATGAAATATTATTTAGTGTTATGAATAAGCTCTCCCTCTAGTGTTATGGACAAAATATTATTTAGCTCTACCGATAAGCTCCAATGAGCATTATGGATGAAATATTATTTAGCATTACTAATCTATGATTAGTAGTTGGCCTCTCAACCAAAATCATGTCAATAATAATAAATAATATTTCCTCAATAACACTCCAAGGAGAGATTATCCGTAATGCTAAATAATATCCCGTCCATAACGCTAGAGAAAGCTCATCTGTAATGCTAAATAATATTTCATCCATAACATTTCAAGAAAAGTTTATTGGTAATGTTAAATAATATTTCATCCATAATATTTCAAGGAGAGTCTATTTATAACACTAAATCATATTTCGTACATAATACTTGCATATTTTCTCTAAGTAATCTATGGCTTTCATCTTTATGTCTTCTTATTGCAATGCACAAGGAATAAAATTCGGAAGGGCACAAGAGTATGGATGGAAACAACAATCCATGAAAATTCAAAATATTTTGCAGCATAAGATTTAGTATCAAACTTGGAATTAGTTATCTTCTCATTATGCAATCATAGCAATTTGACCAAAATTATTAGAGAATGCATAGAACTTGGTAAAATGGCAACTTAGATAATTTTTAATATAATAGATGAAGAAAATTTCAATTTTGGTTTTGTAAGATTCTCTTGGCCAAATTATAGGTATATATATTGAATATATAACTAAGCTAGTCCATAAGATTCCAAGGAAAGCCTATTTGTAACACTAAATAATATTTCATCCATAATATCACCATATTTGCTCCAAGTAATCTATGGCTTCTATGTTTATGTCTTATTGCAATGCACAAGGAATAAAATTTNGCTTCTATGTTTATGTCTTATTGCAATGCACAAGGAATAAAATTCGGAAGGGCACAAGAGTATGTATGGAAACAACAATTTATGAAAATTCAAAATATTTTCCAGCACAATATTTAGTACCAAACTTAGAAATAGTTATCCTTTCATCATGCAATCATGGCAATTTGACCAAATTTATCATAGAATATATATACAATAGATGAACTAAATTTCAACTTTGTTTTTTTAAGATTCTCTTGGCCAAATTATAGGTATATATATTAAATATATAGCTAAGCTAGTTACTTATTAATAGTTGTAACCAATTACAATGTAAACTATTCCAATTGTACTTAAATAAAAAAACATATACATTGAGGTTGATGGTGACACTTCCTCTCATCTCAACATAGATTTTTTTAGAAAAATAACATGCTTTACTCATAAATTAAATTTCTATCATTTAGATTTACTTCCTTTTTTTTAATAAACTAAAAGCTTATTGAAATTCTTTTCATTAATCTCAAATTCAAATTGACCTAAACACATTATAGTTAGAATCATTTTTGTTTTTGTATTATTATAAACTATATTAATACTTCATTTTATGTACAACTTGAGGGCACAGTAAAAATATTTGTTTATGAACTATAGTGTTAAGTACCATAGTAAGTCATCATTAAATCCTTATGTGCCTTAATGAACAACTCCTCATAAATTGGATAAAGGCACCAAGATGAGATTTATACTTCCTTCTAAATAGTGAAGCAACAATTTTTAACTAAAGAATCATGACAATTGATTGTTTAATTATTTGAAAAAAAATGTAAGGCTTTACAATAGTTTACTAGTGCTTTTTAAAATAGTAAAAAAGAAAAAAGATATAAAAGAATCTTAGATAGATTATCATATACTTAAAAAATTTAATTAAAGATAAATAAAAACAAAAGGGGGAAAAGAATGAGCATAGAAGTGCAATGAGTATCAATTGATTAAATAGACTAAATAAGGAATTTAGATGTATAGAAATATATTTTACTTATAATTCAAGAACTTATCAAGTTTGTTTATTTTAGGATAACAATAATCTTTTAAACTAGTAGACTCTATTTAACTAGCATGTTGCTCTCAACCATAGAAGAGAAACTAGCTAGCAATGATTCTTTAAAGCTTCTATTACACCAACTCACAATTAAACTTTGATGAAAAATATCTTTAAAATTTTTTATTATTGATTCTAAAATAGTTTTTGGCATGTGAAGAACAAAATTTTTTAGATTGAGCTTGTCATGCAAATTGTAATCATTGATAACATTAGTGAATAATATTTTCAACTTTGTTTTTCTACGTGGCTTGTGCACCCACTATACCTTTGCTTTTAGATCTTTCTTTTTCTTTCTAATGTTGCCTTTGTATGTTGTAAATAAAAATTTCATTACAAGGCAATATATTTTTCTCTCATAATATATTTATTACTTGTTAATGTTGCTTTATCCTTTTTCAAGTAGTCAACTTCATTCTTTGTAGTTTCAAGATTTGCTTCAACTTCCTTTAATCGTATGGTATCAACTATCATGGTTGGAAGCTTCCCTTACTTCAAGACAATTCAACTTGCATTATTTTCCTTTTATATAGAGCTTGAAACTTTTTTTTAAAAAAATTATTTTAAAAAATTTTCATTTTTTGTTACTCCCTTAATCCCTAGAGTAAAATTTTGATAATTTAATTTATTTACCTTGTTTAAGGTATCCCATTTTTTATTCTAAAGCTTAGGCTTTTATTAGTTCTTTATCTCTAATAAAGTGTGTACTCACAAAATAAGGACAAAATATTAGCTAATTGAATAATTCATTTTTCTCAACAATAATAGCATATTGTCTAGCCATTTTATCAACATGTATTGACTCTTTTCCTTAATCTTGGATTCTAAGTCCTTTACTATAGAATCAATAAGATACTTCCAATAAACTATACTTATTTACATCATCTTTATAATAGCAAGTCAACTTATTTCAAGAAAGATGGATCCTTCATATATCCAAATGAATGTTTTGGACATTGTTGGCAAACTTGCAATTTCAGTGCCTGTGGTCAAAACAACTATAAATGAATTCACTATAGTTCTTGATAATTTAGGTTTCGTAACTAGATCAATAACTCGAGAATCTTGGTTGATGATATTGTAACAAAATCAAGAGAAGTGCATTGTGTTGCAACCAAAAGGGATTATACTAAAGGAAATTAAATAATAGTGGTACCCATATGGAATTCTTTTGAAATCCAATGATTTAACAAAGCATTCAACTCACTTGAATTTTAAGTCTTGCTTCTAAATTAGTTGGTGTTTTTTGATGGGCTTGTGTTCAATGAACTCCACATGAAAAGGTCAATATGTTATGTCTTTAGATGAGATTATTTCATTTCGAAAGAGCCCATGTGTACTTCATACTATACAAACTTGTTTTTCAAGGTACAGTGGCTAAATACGAAGTTCATTGAATCTACTTCCTTACCATTTTTTTTCATATTTACTATATATGAAGTTGAAACTGAAATTTTATTACGTTTGTAGATCCTTTGAATCCATTGAACAATAGAAATATACATGCTATGAATTTTAAAAACATTATTTAGAGAATTACCAAGTATTCTTGGTAACATTTAAAGCACATACATGAAATTTGTAACTGTAATATTCCATTTTTGCCTAATGTGCTCCAATGCAAGACATTATACAAAAATGTGGTATTCACCTTCAATGTTATTTATATTTCCCAATCAGCATATTCATTCTCCACAAGAAATTTTGTGCCATCTACTTGTTTTAACTCTCACATGATGAGATCTCATTCATGCTCTTCTAATTATGCATCATAACTGATGAAGAATAGTAGTAGACAAATAATTTTCCTTTGAATTAAGGCCTCTCCTAATACTATTAAAATAGAAATGTTTTTTGTCTTCTACATTTTTCCAAAGTATTTGATATATTTCTTATTTTAAAAAATTGCAAACTTGGTTATAATTACAATAAAGAATGTACTCTTGATTATTCCATTTGTTAAGTTATAGAACTCCCTCATGAAGCCATTCTTTATCATGAGTCTCCTGCATCACTTTATCATGAAGATGGAGAAGATTATGAGCATAGGCTATAAACTGACAAATATCTTCAACCTCTAATGGCATCATCTTTACTTCAAGAAGCATGATATTATATTGTGTTTGTCTCTTCACTTTAAATTCATTGAGCAAAAAAGAGCTTCTAAATCTCTTCTTTTTATTTTCAATATTTATTTGATAGAGCAAGATCCCATATAAAACACCCATAAAGAAAAGTGGGTTGAACAATGACATGATAATATTGCCTTTAAATATTCCAATCTAGAATAGATTTTTTTTTAAATTTGCTTTTAAGGTAAACAAGGCTTCCATACCACTTGTAACTCTTTAAGTAATGCATTGATTGAATTTATAATTGCAAGAGCATTTTAGGCCAAGATATTTGTAAAAGGAAATTATGTCCACATATTCATCTCCTATAGTAAATTTGTACATGTTATTTCATGTGTTATAAATCATATTTTTTTCTTTTGAACATTCACTTTCATTTCTAAATGTCATCAAAGTTCATTAAGAGTATTAAGCATTTGTTGTAATCATTTCATTGAATTTGAAATTAAGGCAAGATCATTAACATAGAGTAAGAGTTGTTAGATTTAACATAATAGAAGCCCCTTTGGAGATGCATGAAGGCTAGTCTCAAAGTTTGAGTTTTGAAATCAACAAAATCTAACAATTTGACTACACCATGAGTCATTAGCTCATGGTGTCCTCGTAGTGGTTGCAGTGCTTGATGATTAGGCCATGGTTTGTATTCATGCTAAAAATAGTGATCATAAGAGGTGGTTGGCTCATGGTTTGTCCATGGCATCATGGTGGCTTGATCACAAGTCATGTTCAAGTTGTGGTGGCTATTGAAGATACTTCCTTATTGCCCTCAGCCTCTGGCTTGAGATTGACAAGATCACAAGTTGTGATAAGCTCGTGGTTGCTTGACCCTAGGATATGGTTAGGTTATGGTGATCTCTAAGCCTTTGAATCTATTGAACTTTGCTTGTGCATGTAAATTGATAAGACCAAAAGTCATGGTGACCTTGTACTATAATACCACAAGTGACGATGAGCTCCTGGTGCCTCAAAATATAGACATTTTAACTCTATGTATACCACGAGTGGACCATGGGTCATAGTGAGACCCCTATGAAGACCACGAATGATGGTTTAGTCATGGTTTCACTAGCAAATAAAATAAAAATCTGTAGCTTCAAATTCTTGGAGAATTTGATGAATTTAAAGGTAGAACTAGCTCGAAGATAGTGCATAGAACTTATATCTATGTAATAGGTGCAAATATTTAATAATAAACATGAATTTAGACCACTTGATATAAAATTTTGAAGGAAAATAAACTTCTCCATGAATGGGCAACTCAACATGAAATTTGGACAACAAATTTGGTTTGCATGTGCACTCAAAGTGCTTAGAAATATGGTAGGACATTAGAGGCATCTTCTAGAATCATTGGAAGGTCACTTCCATATATTTAAACATGAAATTTAATATGCCCTTTAGCATATACAAAAGAGGGCTTCTAGAAGCATAAAAATGCTCATGATTTTGACACCAAACTATAACATAATTGGGGCTTAATTAGACATGCAAAGTGCTTAGAAATATGGAGTGATATGGCCTCAAGTATGAACATGACCTGGTTTTGACATTTAGCATGAAACTCATAAGAAATTGAGTGGGAGAATTGACCATGGCTTCCTCTTCTGTACAACTAACACAACCCCAAATAACTTGCAAAAAAACCTCCAATCCATACTCATATTCTTTATGAGAAACTTCATACATATGTAACTAACATATTGAAGGAAAAATCATTACATAAACATCAAATTAGAGTGGATTTAGAATCCATATGCATGCATATTCATATAAACAAACACTTGAAACCACAATATTTATATAACTAATTGATGAGTGGCGAGGTACCCCTACATTCCACCATACGAATACGAGCGTACACGCGCGATCCGGTCGAACTCCGCAGACTAAATGCCTTAACGCCACAAGAAACACTTGGGGTTAATCGTTCGTTGTCTTCCCAGGCTTGCTTGTATGTGTCACGGTGTATGGTTAAGCAAGTCTGAGGTATGTGATTTTTTTGGTATTTT
>MNCI01028006.1:247106-257947 GCA_015680685.1 Gnetum montanum | reverse complement strand
AATGCAAGGGGAACTTCTTCCTCAACCGCAGCAACGTCACGCTGCGAGAGCTATAAATATCCAACCTGCTACTAGTTCTAACAACTATAAAAAGAGAAGACCTTACTTCAGAACCAAAAGCCTAGACAAACTCTCACAACAATAAGCGATTGAGACCATGTACAATCCTCCAACATCTAACACTTTGGAGCACCCTTCCATTAAAAATCAGAGCCTAACACATACGGTTATGTTAACGCAACCGTAACTGACTGGATCAAGGTAGGCCACCTTTCTAGGAAAATAACTGATTCTAGGAGTCCCTTAATCTATTTACAAATCACTGGAAATGAATGACATAGGGCTCTTCTTGACTCAGGTCCTGGAGTCAACTTAATTTCACAAAAGATGTATCATGTCTGGAACCTACCCCAACTTAGGAAGAGCAACATTCAACTAGAGCTAGCAGACCTATCCATCACCATTCCCTTGGTATTGGTGGAGGACTTTATTACCACTGTGTGTGGTTGGTCCTACCCAGCTGACTTTCTGGTGATCGAAGTGAACAACAATGAAGGGGACTTCCCAATTATAATGGGAAGGGCATGGCTAAGCACAGTAGATGCATGCCTTAGGATCCACGATCTTTCCTTGGAAATCTCTAAGTTAAACATATGTGGAAAGATCGAGAAGAGGAAAGTTCTATGCATCATATACAGTGATTCATCGGGTGATGACATGGATGGATGCTCATCTCCTCCATGCAGTAGGTGTGCCCTAGAAACTCTGCAACAAAGATGCCTGTATGTAGCAACCACACAAGAAGTAGTAGACACCCCGTGGTTGACAACTACTCATAAGAGCAGACAAATATGCATGGAATGAATTGACGAAACTCATGCTAATAATGAAAGCATATATACATTGGAACATGAATATCGCCAACTTCCACCCCTGAATCTAAGATCATCAATTGGGAGAAGTTAGGCACTTCTTAGAAATTCAAATAGACGCTCATTATTTCAGATCTCTCCCTTACAACTCAGTCATGGGGGAGATGGCCACCTATGCTAACCATATGGGACCCTCAGTTCTTTTAAGTTTTTGTTTTACACATTTTTGTTTTACAACGTTTTTGTTTTACACATTTTTGTTTTACAAAGTTATTTAACTTTTCTAATTTTTATTTTACAACATCATTACACTTTTCCATTTTGTGTCTCTCTGTGTGTGTATCCACCCTGTAAGTTTGTCCCATAATAAGTGTTCGGACTGATGGTATCAACTGTTTTCATATTGATTGCTAATGTTTGGTTTTTACCTTTAAGCCACAATGTTGATACTAAGGTATGTTTCTTTTGATATGGCAGGCAATGAGATCACTTCACCCATCCATCCACCAATTTCTATGGTTTCTCTTGGCTTGGAAATGTATAGTCCTCTTTTTAATAAGAACTTTAACGAATCAGTGACTAGGTATTTCTCAAACTAAGGAAGGACTCAAGGATTGCAAAGGGTGTAACTTCAAGGGAACTTGATGCTTTTGTGTTGGCCATTCTCTTGGGTGCTTCGATGTTTCTTCTTGAGTTTTCTTACCATTCCGATGTTACCCAATTATCAAAAGCTGAGCCAATAAAAATAAGAAGTCTTTGCATGGTGTGGTTCTCACGCATAAAAACACAAAACACAAAAAAAAATGAAGAAAGTGAGAATTCAAAGCACACCCGTTAGACGAAATAAAATTTGGGCTACAAGCACTGGTTATGGAACCAAAACTGTTCCCTCTAACTAAGGCCCTTCTCGCTTCCCATTACCTCCTTTGTTTCATTGGAATGGTCATGGCTCTTTGGAGATGCATCCTCATTATCCAAGTGGATGGTTTAACTGAATGCATTGATGCAACATCACTGGAAGTGGTTGGTTTGAGGCCAAAATTGGAATGAGACTTGCCAAGTCACATTAATCATCAAACACACAAGGGGCTATACACCACCTTGTTCTTGAGATTCCATTCCATTCTCTTCTCTCCTCTCCATCCTTCTCTCCATTTTTCATCTCATTGCCGGTTGTATCATTAGCGTATCTATTTTGGTTGATGCATTGCTTTCTTTTCAGTAAATTCTTGTTGTTAAGACTTTAACTCTTGTTCCAAAAGACATTCCCAGAGCCTACGAACTCTTTGAATGTGGGTCTGTCAGGGCATTAAGGGCATGAGCCTGCTTTGGGGAGGATCCACTAACATTCCTATTTGGTGCATTCGTTAACTTCTTTTCCTTAACATTTTGCAATTAATTCTTATTTTGTTCATTCCCATCTTGACATCCATTTCACTAATGTTTTCAATTGTCCCTTTTTATCTATCTTTCTTACTCCTTTCCCTTCTTCATTCTAACGCTACCGGAGGTTCGTGATTAGTCATGGGGGTACGAGGCCCACTTTTTTTGATTTTCTCCTAGCCCTGAAATTTTTGATTTTCTCCTAGCCCCAAAATTTTTGATTTTCTTCCTAACCCCTACACCTTCGATAGTCATCATTACTACATCTCCCCATCCATATTAGCCATACCACAACCTAGCCAATGGACCTACACTGAAGAAAGGTATTAATTACTTAATGATTTAATTACCCTTACTAATATATGATTATGTTGTGTGTGCATATGGCAATCATACAACAACGGAATGGATCTGGAGCAAACACTTGGAATGGAGCAGCGCTGAAGCAGCTATGCAAGGAGCAAAATCGGCTAGTTAAGGAATCGGCTGCTCATCGCACTTAGGCTAGTTAGGTTCTCTCACCCTTCACTCCTAGAATGTGGGGTAAGTACGACTTGGCTATGAGAACCTACGGGTGTGTACGGCTAGTCAAGGAATCGGCTGCTTACCACACTTAGGCTAGTTAAGTGCCTCAGTACAACCACTTCAAGCACGTGTGTTACGTGTGGTGATCCCAGTAACGATTAGCATTTGGTAGCCATAGTTGCATCGATTCAGGGTGTGTATGGTAAGTGGGAACAGATGCTAATGCTAGTTAATATAGACTTAGGTCCTTAGTTAGAGTTAGTTAGCTTTCTCAACCCTTCACCCTTTAGCATAGGAGATAAACCTGAAAAGACCAAAAAAATCATATACCTCAGACTTACTTAACCATNGTTTAGGCATTTAGTCTGTGGAGTTCGACCGGATCACGCATGCTACACTCGTTTCATATGGTTGAGTGTAGGGGTACCTCGCCACTCATCAATGTCCAAGTCATGATTTCTCTCAAAAAGAACAACTTTTCCACATCATAGATGGGCTTTATAACCAAACAAGAGAGACCCTTGGGATTTATGACCAAGGAAAATTATCTAAATTGAAAGCCCATCAAATACAAAGGTTAATCAAACAAGTGAAAAAATAAGGAGAGCTATGTAAAGGAGAGAATGTAGAGGAATATAACTGGAATCCAACTCTTCAAAAGAAAGGGATCCATATCTATGATAAGGAAAAAGAGGCAACTCTTGATGAGGTGATTTCACAACAAACCTTGCCAATACAAAAGTCTATTACTGAGCTTAAAGTAAGGATAGAAAAGATGTGGGAGTTGATAAATGAAAAGGTCACAACCTATCTAAAAATGATCGAGAAGGTGGCACAAAACAAATCAAGTGATCAAAACAAGAAGAGGAAAAAGAACAAAGAATTAGGTAGGAACACTTATCAGCAAAAAGGAAAAATAGCTATAGTAGAAGAGGCTATAGACCCAACCATAAAAGAGAATGATGGAAGTGACATATGCCAACATGACCATCCAAAGAGCTATTGCCTAGTTATGTTACATCTACAAGAGTTTAAGGCTTTTGCTTTGAATCCCAAGTTCATAAAAAAGAAAATGCCTAGGAAATTACCTTACTCACAAGGTAACTATAGATAATTCTACCACCAATTGTACTATTTTAGTGGGATGTCTTATCAACCTCAACACTACTATCAACTGTAGTGGTAAAACCTATAGTCGTAGGGGATGCCATCAACAAACTAACAATACCCTTATTGCCAGCAAGACTCATATGACTACTATGTTCAACAACATGTTTCCCATATGGGTCTACTTCCTCTACCTCAAATCACTACTACCACTCTCTAGAATATCAACAACCCACAGCATTCCCTATGGGATCACCATCTCAAACTTCTTATCCTCTATAACATTCTCAATATTCTCAAACTTTCCTCCGCCATATGTCACCACCAACAACATAAGGAGGATTGACACCACAACATCAACAAAAGAATGTCACTTGTGCTATGAACATATATGTAAATTATAATGCTAGTAGATCTTAGAAAAAGTCTCAAAAAGGCTCTTTCCTTAGGACACTTTCCACACATGGGCACAAAACTCATACACCTACTCGCTCATCAAAACCAGCACAAGCCCAACCAAGTGCAACATCCTTCCTCAATAAAACAATGTCTCCCAATCTAACACAAGAACCAACACCCATTATCACTCCAATGCAAAACTTAACAAATGAACCTATTAGTATGGAGAGATAGGTAATTTCATGCATTACTAATGATAAAGAATGGTGCAGTTGTGGATCGACACTTCAAAATGTCAACATAGTCATGACACTAGCCCACACTAAATATAAAAGACAAGTGCGTGCACAAGAGAGTGCAGGGGCCACTACACCAAAAGACATCCAATGTCTGTAAACTAAGAACCTAGAAGTGTCTAAAACATTCATGGAAACATCTAAACCACTTATTAATTTCCATTCTAAGAAAATGGCCCCAACTAAGAACTTACAAATGGAAATACTAAATCATAGTCATACACCAACAGAAAGAGGAACTAAAGACTTAGATGATCAAAATTCAATTACCATCAATATTACATGGGATAATAACTAAAAAAATAAGTTAATAGGGATGCTAAGTGAAAAACCTCAAGTGTATGATCCAAGGGAACTAGGATCCATTTTCCAAACACTCATCCATGAGTTCAGTCATGGGGAAGATACCTATCATGATCAAGGAATTAATAAGCATTTTTCAACTTTTTTGTTTTACAATTTCTTTTTGATTTCTAATTTTTTGTTATGCCTTTTTACATTTCTTACCAATTTTCACATTCTTTGATATATTTTCATTCTTTTACATTTTTTCCATTTCTTAATCCATTTGCAATTATTTGATGTTTTCTACTTTTTTTTAATCATTTTCATTCTTTTTTATCTTTTTCATTCTTAATATATTTCAAAATTTTTCATCCTTTGTTTACATGCTAATCGTACATATTTTTATCAATTTTGAATAAAACACATTAAGAATAAAGGAAGATGTAGTTTCAATAAGGTGAAGATTTCTCTATGTTATCAATTCATAAGGGATTGATTTTGTACAATGAGACCACACCACCCATCCATCCATTCCAATAATAAGAGGTTCTTACCATGGCCATAATGGTATTATTTCCATCATAAAACCAAGAAATATTTGTGATCATTATGCCTAGACTAAAGAGTGAAGAACCAAGTGGGAACGCAAAGGGTGTGACATCAAGGGAATTTGTAGATTCTATTGGATTGCTACTGTGAGTTCTATCCTATTGCTAAGAAATTATTATATCCTTATAAATCTAATGAAAATGGAAGTAAGAGTATAATAACTGCTACCTTATCGTGTCACTAGAAAGACATGTTACCCATACCTAAATATAGTCCTTTAGTAAGGTTGACATAGTTAAAAATAAACTCCATGTATAAAATAAATTTCTAGGGGTTCCACTAGAAATACATGTTACCCATGCTTGAAGGTTGGAAACTTCTCAAAAATCAAAATCAAAATCAAAATAAAATGTGTAATGAATAAACTCCTCCCTTGGAAAATACACCAAGTGGTAATACTCTTTGCAATAGTGATAATCTTATAGTTGTAATTCCAAGAGATGAAATGATGCAATGTCACTGGAATGTGGTCTAGACTTAGTTTGAATCTTTGAAAGAAGGCCTAATAATTACTTTAACCATTAATAACACACAATGATTCATTATGCCTATGGTAAGATACCTGATGTTCGAATTTCAACAATCCTTTCTACAATCCATCTCACCTCACTATATATTTAATCATAACTTGTGGTTGTGTATAATATAGCATTATTTTTCCAATCTGGTGATACTAACATGTGTGTTTTGCTAGATAGGTATGTCATACATTCAACTCCTTGAGTGCCTAAGGACACTTTTAGACATGATTATATGAGGGCATTAAGGGCTGGAGCTTGCTTTGGAGAGGATCCACTTGTATAACACTTGTATTTCATACTTGCCAAGAAATTACACATCATCTTATGCCTTTCAAAACATCTAATAAACTTCTCATATCATCTAATAACCTATCCATACATAAAAAATTCATTATCCATTTCTTATCCATACCATAAACTTTCGTTGCTCAAGATTAATTCTTCATAAACCTTGAACGCTAACTTGTTGAGAACTAGGCATCACTCATGGCCCATGATGCTCTAGACAAGCTTTATATCTTTCAAAAATTTTATTTGACTCATTTTTTTCAACAAAAATCAATGAAAAATTTTAATTTTTTAATGATAACATCCTAGTCATGATGTCGTATCTACAATGTATGATCCATGATGTCATGCATATAAAATTGGTATATGTATGCATGAGAGTTAGTGAAATTTTTCATCTCTCATTTGTAGCAAGAGAAGTTTTTTGTAATTTTTTCCTCATCCCTCTTGCACACTAGCTTTCAAAATTCATAACTTCACCATCATAGCTTTGATTCCAAAATTCTTCAATCTTATTGATCTTGGAGTGCTTAACTTAGTCATGGGGGGTGCATTGCGCAATATAAGCAAATGTGAAAATTTGAGACACAAATTCCTAACACCCAGAAGATATTATACAGGGTATGTATAATGAGATAATAAAAACCTTAAATTTAATCAATCAAACTAAGGCTAGAAAAATTCAAATAATACTCCTAATAGACCATATCAACTATTTTAGGCCATAATAAGGAAAGCAACACAAGGTCATAAGTAAATAAAAGATATAACACATAAGGAGTTCCTTTTTGAGAATTTTTTAAACTCTGCAATCATAATAAGATAAGAACTTAATTTAACCAAGGGTATGAGCAAGGTAAATAACTATTAAGAATTGATAGGAACACCCTAATAATTTCAAACCCTTGTTGATTGCAGATGGCCCCAAAGAGGATACCAAAAGGAGGACCTTCACAACATAGGAGTAAAAGAGCAAGAGGCCATGGAAGAGGCCAAGTGATGGAACAAATCCCATAATTAGAACACATAGAGAAGGAGGCTCAATCATACAACATTCATCAACAAAATCCTACTACATAGCACTTAGCCCAAGGAGAGGCAGAAATTCCACAAACACCTAAACAAGGACAGTGCCTCACATTGTCACCAGATTGCCTCTAGGCCATCCAAGAAGATCAATCATGTCCACAATCATCATGAAACTGAATTTTGGTTCCTTTATGAAATTTTCTTCAAAAGCAGTGAAGACACAACTCCAAGCATCTCCATTATGGCCCACACTAACCAACAACAATGAATGGAACTTAGGAGAAATCTACCAATTATAGCATAATAAATAGATTAATACTATAGTAAAACTTGAAGAAGTCTCTATGTCATACTCAATAGAATGAACATATGAAAAAAGAAGACAGGGAAAGAAGAGGAGAAACTTTTTAGAAGCCTAACAACAAAGGGAAGAAGCCAATGGAAGAGCCACCACCACTAGAAATATGAACTACATTAAGCCAATTTAATTTTTTTTTTATTTTTTATTTTTTTATGTAACTATGTCATTTTTGTACATACCACTCTAGCACTCCAAGTTAGCTAGCAGTTAGAGTCAATTAATAATCCCATACCTTCCCAATATTCTGTAAGAAACTTGTTCCTCCTTTTTTTCACTCAAGGATGAGTTTTCATTCAATCATGGGGGTATGATAAATTATGTTTCTCAATGGCTAAGATATCTTATCCATGATATCTTTTCCCTAATATCAGATCTCATGTTACATTATTGGATATCCGATATCATGGGATGTGTGCCTGCCTATAACTATAGCACTTAGATGCATGATCCAAAGAACTTTCATCCATCCTTAGGCAAATTCTTGCAATTTAATTTCATAGTTTTAGTGATAAAGTGAATGCCTATAGTATGGTGTTAAGTAGTTGTACAGAATCTTTATTTGAGTGAAGTGTACTTGAACATAGTTTATGTCCAAAAATAAAGATAAATATTACTTTTCATCATTGCAACATCCACATAGTTTTACTATTTTAATTAGCATGGTTTTTATTGTTTTCTTACTTTAAGCATTTACATTTCTCATTATTTTACTTTCTTATTTATTAGTAAAATGGAATGATTATGACTAGTTTTGAGCATGTAATTCTTTGGTAATCCTAATAGTGTTATTGCTTGGTTCACTTATTAGGATAATGCTTGGTAACCCAACAATGGTTACATGAGCCCAAGACTTGTACGGTAACCTAGGATCATATGCTCATTGCTCTAGGCTAGAGTAGATTTACATTACCATCATTACTTAGATTTAGGATTAAATTTCATTCTCATTTATGTTTATCACTAGGAGTAAAATAGGCCTAACAACATCAATTATCCTATGCCTCACTTTGGACTAAACCATATGTGACAAAGCCACCACTAGTCCAAGTGGGAAGACAACATCCTACAGTCAATGCTTAATAATCTAGACGCCACAACTAGTCCCATCCATGAAATTTGACCAGATTGTGCATGAACACTTTTGATTTGTATTGTAGGACGTAGGAAATACCTACCACTCATCAATAATATTGATGCTTCTTTAATTAAATATGTAACCAAAATTATTTTTTTATGAAAAATTTTAATGTTAATGAGGATTCTTTTTAAGAAAAATGCTCTTTAGAATTAGGGATAGGTCTCTCTAATGATAACTAGATTTACATCTTAATAAATTGTGATGAGTTTTGATTTGTTGCATTACCTAGGCCCTGTCAACACAATCTATTGCATCAATGAGGCCCCATCAACTAGGCCCTATTGACATAGTCTATTACATCAACATGGCCCCATCGATGCAGGGGTCTATCCTGGTCTATAAATACGTGCTCACCAACCACATTTATGATGATCAATTCTCATAGTAGTAGTAGAGCTCTTGTAGTTTGTCTATTCAAACGTTAGAATATTTTTTCCAAGTGCCCGTAGCATGAGTCATTGAGTGTATGGATCTTTATTCGAGCATTGTTGTACCTAAGAACAATAGTGTGTAGCCATAAAGATGAGCTTTTTGATAAACCTTACAAATTCTAGATAGATTAAATATTTCATTTATGCATTTAATATTTTCAATTAATTATTCAATGTTTTCTAGTTGATGAGACGCGATATCGCATGCACTGCAATATTGCATCGTCCCTTGCGATATCGCGGTCCACCGCCAAATCTATAAATAAGAGGCGGCACTCCCTTCATTTCCCATCTTAGGCTAGAAGTAGGAAAACTCTGGCGGATTGATCACCCCAGAGATAGAATATTTTCCATGTGCCCACAGTAGGAGTCCCCAAGTGAACGGCTCTTTATTCGAGTAGCTTTGTACCTGAACGCAAGTTGTGTACAGCAATAAAGACGAGCTTTGTGGATAAACCTTGTAGTACATGGATAGGTTTTATTGCATGTTATTTATTACCTATTGTTAGCACGACATGAGTACGACTTGATTATGAGCATTGACAAATGTGTACGGCTAACCAAGGAATCGGCTACTCATCACACTTAGGCTAGTTAAGTGCCTCAGTACAACCACTTCGAGCACGTGCGTTACGTGTGGTGATCCCAGTAACGATTAGCGTTTGGTAACCACAGTTGCATAGTTTAGGGTGTGTATGGTAAGTGGGAACGGATGCTGACGCTAGTTAATTTAGACTTAGGACATTAGTTAGAGTTAGTTAGTTTCTCAACCCTTTGCTCTTAGTGTAGAAGACATAAAACCAGAAAAGACCAAAAAAATCATATACCTCAGACTTACTTAACCATACACCGTGACAACAACAAGTAAGTCTAGGAAGACAACAAATGATTAACCCCAAGTGTTCCATGGGGCGTTTAGGCATTTAGTCTACGGAGTTTGACTGGAACGTGTGCTATGCTCGTTTCATATGGTTGAGTGTAGGGGTACCTTGCCCCTCATCATTGGCACCGTTTCCGGGGACTAAGTGTATGTGCGCCAAATAGAACATAAGGGATATCACTCACATCGTTGTGAGCCTTAACGAACCTTCAGGTTAATCAAATAAAAATTATATAATGGTGAAATTAGCACACCGATAAAAATGCCTTCTTCTCATAAGAGCAACTCACCACCTAAGGACCACACACGAGATAGTTGGCAAGATAAAAAACATAACCAAAATCAGCCACGTCCTAAACAATACAAAATAGTTTATACTCATTCCAATAAGTATATTCCAGACTTTACTTTTATTCTCCATCAGGAAGAACAGCTACGGTGGAGAGATTTGCAAGGTAACATTGTGTTACCCCCCAGACGATCAGTCCCTCAGATGCTTTTCCGTGCCTTGGCACAAATTGGCATGCAAGAATTATTTGCTGAATACATTGGTGAAGATTTTGACATGAGGGATTATTATCCCACAGATGCCCAATGTATGAGACACCTAAGGCAGGAGATTCAACATGATTTTTTGAAGGGCAAAGCCCCGCACGTCCTTAGTGAAATAGGAGACGAGGAACCCCTTATCACGGGTTCTTTAGCAAAGGATGTTCC